>CAJNOP010000031.1:869630-967769 GCA_905250075.1 Rotaria sp. Silwood1
TCCTTTGATTGGATCACGTCATGGTTGCACACATAAAGAATGTAATATTGATTTATGTCAAACATGTCTACCAAATAATAAGCATGAACATCCTCTTGTTGAATATCTTATGCCTAAAAAAACTTATTCATTAGAAGCACTATTTAAATCAGTTCCTTATTTACTTAATCCTAATAATGAAGAAAAAATTGAAACAAAAACAATGTGGCAAAATGATGTTAAAAGTGTTGGATTTTACTTTTCTGCTCATTGGTGTCCACCTTGTCGTGCTTTTACTCCGAAATTGGCAGAACTTTACAAAGCAGCACAAGAAACTTCTCATGCTTTTCGTATTGTTTTTGTATCATGTGATCGAGATGAAGAATCATTTAATAGCTATCGTGCAGAAATGCCTTGGCCAGCTGTTCCATTAAATTCAGGTGCTCTTCTCAAGGAATATTTTCATTATTCTGGTGAGTAATTCTTTAATTTATCTATTTCACACAATAATTATTGCTCTTTTCTATGAAGGTATTCCATCATTGTTCATTATGTCACCCGATGGAAGTGTTTTGTCTCGTCGTGGTCGTGATGATGTTTCAAGTAAAGGAATCGAAGCATTGAAAACATGGGCACGAGGAGAAAAGTTATCTGCTCCTTTGCCAGAAGAGTTCGAGTGGTCCTCTGTCTCTTGTGATGGATGTAGTATGGCTCCTCTTATTGGTCAAAGATATCGTTGTTTAACATGTGGTAATTATGATCTATGTTCAGCATGTGAAAAGAAAGGACATGAACATCGACTTGAACTTGTACCACAACCAACCGAAGACGATGAAGAGTAAAATAAAAGACAAAAGACATTTATATTCATATAAGACTTTTATTAATGTTGACATTAATCTATGGTTTAGTCTCGATCTTTTTGAATAAAAAATATTTTAATTGAATGGATTTTAATTGTATGATAAAAAGATATTTGTCTATGATAATACTCTAATAAGTATCTTGATTCTTTAGTGTAGTAATATCTATCGAAAATATTACATTCAATCAGAGTTATTTATTCTATTAAATGATAAAATAAATAGCTCTTAGGAAAATATTGGTGGTTCAGTGACTGTAATTTGTAGTAAATAGAGCAACATTAGAACTCTGCATAAAAATCACTAAAAGAAATTTCTTTAGGAGTCAATGTCAGAACAAAAGAGAATCTCTTTTTTTTGTGTTCAAAGTTGAAGTTGGTGTAAGTTATCGAAACTCCGAAAAGTCTTTTCGTTCTTTTCTTACGTACTATTTGTCTTTGATCATTTTAACGTCTAGTACACGAGAACTGTCAATGCGATAGCCAAGTAACATGAAACAGAAAAAGAAAAAGAAAAACAAAGAACAAATCTATACTAGATTAAGTTTCACAAGTGATTGTTGCGAAAAAAAAAGAGTAACATCGTTCAATATCTCTACGTTCCTCATTAAATATATTGTCATTATCTTCAAACAGCCTTAAATTATCTAAGTAACTTGTCGCGAAATTATGAGAAAAAAATTTGCAGAGTTTGTTGAAGTCGGAGTTAAAAGAATATCAGTCTGCAAGTCTCTAAAGAACATAAAAATTTAAATTAATTATCTACAAACTCTTTGAATCATAATTAGGAATATTAAGTCAATGTTATTTCACAATTTTGGATGTGAGTGAAAAGAAGATCTCATTAGCACTTGTAGTCATACCCTTCAGGGGGAAAACTACAATATAATAGGAAGCTTGCAAATGTGACTGGTGATAATATCGGATTCTATTACTTCTGAGCAATATCGAATTCGTTCGTGCCTCACTGCACTTTAATAGTAATATGTAGCTAAAAACTACTGAATTGAATTAAATAGATAAAGTTGCAATCAGGAAAAACAAGAGCAGAAAAAGCCTTGTTAGGTTTAGGATGCATAAATTTTCCGATTTTCAAAGATATTCAAAGATGAAAAAATTCTTACCAAACTTTATTCTTATGGTAAATATATTTTCTATATTCATTAAATGTTGGTGCATTTTAATCTTATCAAATGCATTCATAGTAAATTATAACACTTGAAAAAGACGATACGAAGCATTTGTGACATATTATGTCCAAGTAAAAGAATACTCCTCTTACAATTGGTTTCAAATTTTGTGAGAATGATATTGTATGAAGGACCTATTCCTATAGAAAAATAGTTTTTACATAAAATCAAGGTTGGTAGTATATTCTAAAGATGCGACGAATATCCAATAGCTTATTTTGTCATGTTTTCATTTTTCTATGCGTGTATATACTAGTTCAATATTGAACAGTAATAGATATTAATCATTGATGACGAACATCAAACATCTTGTCAAATAATTTTGAACATACTATTATATTGTCCTTACAAAATTTATACTATTTATTAGCAGCCTTGATTACTGCGAGATAAGGAATCTGACTGATTTGAGGATTAAACTTTTCCTTGTTATTAGAAGATGAAGCAGATCAAAAGTAGAAAGTTATTTTAATACATTTTACTTTCAATTTTGAAGATCTATTCAATTTCCATAATGCGCTTGTCTTTAGTATGAATTAGAAAATTTGCAACTCCGTAGTTCTCATCATATCATGGTATTTTTTTTCAATTAAAATACTTTTTGAACGATTACATAATTAGAAGTTTTTCTCATCATAATCCACAAAGAAAACACTAAATCATTTATGCACAGCTGAAACTATAGGTTCTCGTGGTTTAAATTTATGACATGGAGTTTGTAATGAAACTCCTTATATATATATTAATATATCCACCAATTGTTTTAACATCGAATTGTTGTAATCTAAATAATATCAAACACATTTGTCATAATTGCAACGTTGTTAAGAAACTTATCAATAGATTACAAGTTTATTCAAACAATTGTCAGTAAGTTTAATTGAATTATTCAAGATATAAACACCTATTCAGAAAATTAAATTATTTTTTCGAGCTTGATTTCAGGTTGTCCTATGGGTTCAGTGATATTTTTTCCTTATTGATGTCATATGTGCACTACTAATACCTAAAAATACAATTTGTCATATGATTAAAGTCAATAGTAAACTTTGGTTTGCCAAATATCTGCTCATTTTGGTCTGTCATAATGCTAAATGAATGGACAGTATTAGACCATTGGCTGAATATGAAAATTAGATTAGCTTGAATACAACATGTTGCAATGCATCTTTAGATTTGAAGAGCAATTAGTACTTTTATAAAAACAAATAAATAAATATATTGAACTATGAAATACTTTTTTTCGATAAATAAATTGATTCATTTCCAATGTTAAGTTAACATGCTAGATACTTTGTATTGAACAGCAGCAAGCATTTGATTTCTAGTTGTGATTTCATCATCTCTTGGTATAAAAAAAAACCTTCTAAGTAGGTTAAAAATCATCAGAAGACTTTTCTTATTGATTTATTGTTTTCATTACGTCTATAATGTTCAATTTATTAAGTATTAGTACTATTCTATGTCAGATAGAGTTTCAAAACAATGAAAATCTTATTCGAAAGCTATTGTAAATGTCTCCAGAATATGAATTTGAGCTTTAACTGCTTATGAATCTTCTCTACATTTCCATTCATTCATTCTACGTGGCACATGAACTGTGATAGAAGAATTAAATGATCTAATTTAGTATTAGTTCAATCAAAATAACTTTTAATTAATTTATTATTTTGTGAAAGTGCATAGTCATGCAACAATAGCATCAATGGTTGATCAATACGGTAGTTTCACACATTTGGATGTACCTCAAGCATCTCAACTTATCTAAAGAAATTGCGTCTTTTCGTAGAACAAATACTTTTTAAATTAAAAAAAAACTCAGTAATGATAGTCCTCTATTGTTTGATACATTGGCATTCAATACAATGCCTTCATCATAAGTGACAACAAGAAATATTTGATATGGGAAACTATGTAGGTCATTGAGTGTTCATACATATTGCTGTAATCTGCTATATTCATCTAATTCTTCATCTGTGCAATATTTTCGAATTTCAATACTTGGTACATCTTGATTACAATTTTGAACAATCGTTGCTGTCGACGATATTGAACGACGAATCTGGATTTCCAAAAATATGAATGAAGCTGTATATTTAGACATTGTATTGTGTTTTATTGACAAAGAAAACGAATCAATGAAATTTAATATTTGTGTCTGGAAGCAATTAGATAATGTGTGTTTATAAATTGGTTATACAAATATAAGGAAAATTTACATCAGAAATTCTTAGAAAAAGAAACTAACTAACATATGTTACATGATCGGTTAGTCAATTTTTTTTCTGATTAATCAATTGGTTGTTGTAAGGTCGCTTATTGCGTAGAAAATTTTTTTTCCAAAATCGTTTATTAACACTGACATAGAATGAAGTGTTGAAAGTTCTCTGACTTATTGAAATTAATGTTGATTCTAAAATCCTATACAATAATTATCTAATATATTATTCGATATGTCACCTATCAAATATGGATTTGTGATAAAAATGTTTGTCTATTGGAAAGATATTCAATAAATATCATCTTTTACTAGATAGATTGTTTCAGCAACATTCAAAATGATTATGTTTTTAATACAAAGAAATACTTCTATGAATAAAATATCTATATCTTAGAGTACACAGCATTCAAATAAAACAGAACGAAAGCAAAACCATTATACTTTAACAACATACACGTTTACGAAAAAAAACTTCATTAAAGTAACTGAGTACGATTATAATAGTAAAAAATTGCGTCTATCAAAGGAGCTTTGTTTCATCTCTCGGCTTATTATATTTCTTGCTATTCTTATCACTTTTTTCATTTTTTTTTATAAATATCGATCTATTCGTCTTCTTACATTTCATACATTTTACACAACTAATCGTATACGTATTTGTTTATCTACTAAAAATGCAAATACAACAAAGTATCTTTTTCTTAGTGTTGCTATTAACAAAAACTGAAAGTTTCACTCAGTTTCATCAAAGTCGTACAAAACGAGCAACAACAAATGACTGTTGTATTTCAGCTAAACTTAATGTTGCTGCAAAAAAAGCAAATAGTGGTCGAAATTTTTTTCAACAATTAGCAACCGAAGCTAATTCACATACACTTGTTAAGCCAGAAAATATGTGTAATTTAATACATTTTCTTATTCAACAAGCATCACTTAATAATAAATCAGTTTCATTCGGGAAAGGTAAATTCAATAGAAAATATTTAGTTATATTTTTAACTTTTAATTTAGGTATGTTTGTTATTTTTGATTCAACAAATCAAATATTTGATCGATTAATGAAAGCAAAACATGAGCAAAAAGCTGGTGATGGATCACAACATGCAGGTTATTTTAAACGTTTTAAACATATGGGTGAACAAGCTATTCATTCATTATTTAAAAACTCAAAAAAATCAAAGAATAAATCTGGTCTAATTGAATCCGATACATTTATTTATGTACGTGGAGATGAAAGTTCACATTATCATGGAGAACGAGGTTCGAAATGGGACCGTTCACGTGATTATCCTGCTTATGGAATGGATATTCCTGGTGCTTGTATGTATAAAAAGTCAAACAAAAAACAAAAAAAAAAATTGTCAATTAATTGTCTTCTTTAGGTATGCCTAGTGGTTTCGGTCATATACTTTTTGGTGAACTTCCACCAATTCGTAGTCAAGGTAAATATGCTGGTGAACGTATTTATATAAAACCAGAATTTTTTGGTATCCGTCAATTAAAACATTTTATTAAACATACACAATCTTATCTTAGTCATATATCAAGAAAATATGTATGTCAATTAAAAGATATGCAAACAAAACCTGGTTGTTCAAAAGAAGATGCATTTCGTGAAAATACAGATAAAAAGTTATTAGATAAATGGAAAAAAGTTTTAATGACAATTCCAACTGTATGGAATGTTGATGAACAATATATGAAAAATGCAACTAAATATGGAATTGGAGAAATTGATCGACAAGCTAAAGAACTAGAAGCAATGGGATATAAAGATAAAATAAAAGAGTTTCGTGAAACAATGATTAAACAATATGGAGAAGATGATTTAGGTGTACGAAAAGGTCGAGAAATTATATTTACAACACAAGGATTATTAGATAGTCCACTTACATGTGAATTATTTGGTAAAATCAAAAAATGTTGATTGAATTAAGATTTTTTTTTTTATATAAATAAACCAGAATTAATTTTGATAGATAGATATAAAATTGAAAAGTAGTTCGATGGACAATATATGAAATAGAATGAAACGTTAAACAATTTTTCTTGTCCAATTAATCGAATATCTAGACCTTGTATTGCACAAGTCTATTCATTAAGAATTCCAACTAGATATCAACGAGATGATTTTGGTTGACTGGGATTTCGATCATGACCAACAATTTTTCATTAGGACTGATAGCTTATATGGTCCTGTAATACTAGCATCAAATGCCATAGAGTTTCGATTCATGTGTTCGAACAAGTTATACAACAGTGATTGAGTAACTCTCACTTCAATATTTGTTGTTACAATTTTGATAGTAAAATTAATTCGTTTTTTTTTTCGTAAACAACACAGTTCTCGAAACACATCAACGTGTAGAATAGACAAAGTATTAATGAAATAATAAAAAGAAAAAAGTAATGAATCACAAGGGAGAACGATATTAGAGGCCATACGAGATGTCTCAAGCTTAATAATACTGCTAGAAAATAATAGCGCAGTATTCACTAGTGTATGTATGACTAAGCGCGAAACCAGATACAAAAGTTTTTTTCTAACCGGAATAGAGACCAAAAATGCTTGCTTCTGCTTATCAATCATTGAGATACGTGATGATTAGCCACTGATAAAATTTGCATGATGCAGATCGACAGAAAAGGGACAATGAAAAATTGAGAATACTTGCTAGAAAAAGATTGATATCAATAATAGTCAAAATTATCAAATTTCTCCATGTATGATCATTTGAAGAATCATATACATATGAATTCATTCTTTTCTTTTTAATTTCATTATTATTGATTATAACTAATGCCTTCATGTGAATTTTTGGAAGTTACTCTTACTTTAAATCGGAACGAAGATATTCAACTGTTGAATAGTCTTAAAGTTTTCATGGATTTAGAGTTTTCATCATCGTTTTATAGTCAATTATATCTTCGATTTCGTTTTTCAAGGTCAACAATTCAATGGATCTAGTTTCAAAATCGCCTATCGTTAAATTTTTGAATCATCAATCTTTCATTACGATATTAATAAAGATATTGGTATATTTTTTTCACAAGGTTTATCTTCAAAGAAAAAATGAATAATTATAAAAGAATTACTAGAAAAACTATGATCGATAGTATACAAATCTGGAAATAATTAAGTACATATTTAGCACTTTGTCGTTTATGGATGTAAAAATAGAAGCAAAATTCAATTGTTATTTAATGTTTGAATGAGGTTCCTGCTTTCATCCTCATCCATTCAGAGCCAGACACGCATCCTACTAAATAGAGATTCGTGTAAAAGTGTCAATTGCTAATAGAATTTTTTCTATAATTTACGAATATCGAAATTCTTGAACTTAATTTGCACTATCAATATATTATATTTTCAACTATTGTAATTAGCCACTAAAGAACAATATAATATCATCATACAAAACAAAAACTCACATATCTATAAGCATATGAGTCAGAGATATACTTTATTGTACTTTTTAACTGAAAATTTAGTGCTAATAAGTATTCTCATTTTCGGTACTTTTTACTACTTATTTTAGTAACAATTGTGAACGAAACTTTGTTTTTAGAAATTAGTCAATACTAGTAATTCTTCATTATTCGTTACATCCATAATTACTACAGATATAATTTATATGTGTCAATACGTCACTAATTGTTAGATTTTTATCATCACTATCAAGAAGATTGCTTCAATTCTTCAGCGTAGTTTATCTATCAATGTTACGATAAATAAAAATAAAATTACTGAATGCGTATAAAAGTGAATGTAGATAGGATATAAATAGATATTAAACAGTAAAATTCGCTCAAAAACACCATCCAGAAAATGATCATGGTCCTTTGGTGTAATTGCAAGGTTGAGGTACCAACCAAGTTCTTGAATTTGATGATATTTTAGCTGATGGACGTCCTTAAATAGTGAATTCATCTCAAAATTCGGATTTATTTTGAACGTTACGAAGTGATGGTACTTGAACTTTTGCTGTTGTACTCTCAATTGTATTACATACTCATAATTCACTAACGCTTGTGGATAATTTTCAAGATTTTACTGCCTCTACCTCCCCTCACCCTCTCACAATCAAACTCGATACAATAGTTTTATTCATAATTTTCGATTGTTATCTGCATTAGCAGAAGTTGTGTGGCTAACATATCAATTAGTTTAATTACAAATAACTATGGTAATTTCAACATCTCAGATCGTTATATTGTTTCTTATGTATCATTAAATAATTTCTTCGTTACTATGGTTGAACAGTCAAATATAACGGGTGTAGATGTTCTACTTGGTTCACGTCTTATACCAGAAAATATTGTTCGTAATCAACCAGATCAACTTGAGGGTGTACTACTTCAAATTAATGGTCATAAGGAAGCAATACCTATTGAACATCGTGTTGCTGATGGACACGTTTCGAGTATAACTCAAAATAGTAGTATTAATTTAGCATGGCGTAGTGCTCTTGTTCATGTGGTCTATGCTCGGGCATGGCTTGATGAAACATCTACTAAAGAACAACAAAAACTTGCTAAACATATTACAAAACAAGTAGAAATTTTACAAATAATGACAGGAGATTGTCAACTAGATGCATATATGAATGAAGTTGATCCAAATGAACCAGATTGACAACAAAAGTTTTTTGAAACAATAGAAGATCTGAATTATCCAAGAATATCAAATACGAATAAAATGACTTCGACTCTGAAAATTTTAGCAATAATGAATGTTTGTCTGTTGATTTTGAAATTACATCTATAGGAAGAGAATATCAACTATTAAAATCCATCACTCGTTAAAATAATATAATTTAAGACCTATTACTATGCAATATATCCCGTCGGTTACAAAATTTTCGGACTTAGATGCATATCTGGTTCGTGGGATTTTTTCAGATCCAAAACTGGACCTGATTAACAGAAAAGTTTCAGACTTGTACCCGAGTGGATCTAGAACCAATCCAACAGATTCTACTATACATATTTAACAAAAAAATAATCGTATTGATTCGTTCGAATTTTTCCTTCGATTATAAGATCAGAATAACGGAAAACAGCTGTGGTTTTTATTTTTCTTAATGATGCTTTATACTAATGTTAAAGATTATTTGCAGTTGTCGTATCAATTCAACTAGTTGCCGCTTACATATTATATTTTAAAAGAAATTATCGAAATCTTGAGATTGAATTATTTCGATTTTTAATTCAATAAACAGAATTTCAAATTTATCAGTTTATGCTATATTAAAGTTTCATTAAGATTGAGTGTTCTACATACTGAATAATTTGTTTTATTTGATCTTTTCTTTGAAATTTCTTATTGTTTGAATATCAGCAGAAAATTAATAGTGCTATTTCAGATTTGTTTAAATTATTATAAATTGATATTCTTTATAGAAAACCATATTTGCCACGTATTCATATAACACATCAGATAGTGTTTTGAACTATTCTTTTCCACATAGAAAGATATGAAAAAGATTTCTTTTCATACCATAGAATTTTCTATAGAAATAGTATGGCATAAAAAGCGACAGGAGGAATGTAGTGCTGTTTCCAGAAACAGTTTTTAACGAGATATATTCTCATTAATTCTTTGTTTTATCGGCAAAAGAAAAACTAAATTGATGAGAAAATCAATGGCAGTGTAGAAGTCAAAGACATTAATGATAAATAAAAAAAAAGAAGAGAAGATTTAATAGCATCAGGAAACAAAGAAAAAATGATCGAATAATTATAACAAACGACTACCAGAAAAAAAGAAACGCAACTTTTAGATGATATTAAAAAATTTTTTAGATCCATGAAGTATTTGTAAAATAGCAAAAAGCAAAATAAAAAAGAGTCTAGCAAATGGGATTTATGGTAGGGTCTCCGAGATTGAAGCATAGGCGGGCACGTTTATACGTCTCTACTCGGGTCAGTTGATTAGCATAACCTGGTCCATTGTTACACTCGAGAGCGCCGTTGATGATGCGCGTTGTAGCAGCAAAATCACCTATTTGAGCTGGTGCAGCCATACCATTTGCATTGTAGAACCAGAGAGCCGTGCTTACCGCTAGTTGAGGATCATTTTCCACTTTGTCTGGATCTGCGAGAAGATCAACACCAAGAGACAGACCCGCACTATAGTAGTTACATGGCCATGAGAGCTGAAACCAACCTCGACCATAATACAATTTTCCTGGTGCAGCCGAGATGCTGCACCAAGAACCACTGTATTGCGAACCACAACCTAGTGTTTGAGATAAAGGTGAATTTTTTTCTTTGAACTATTTTAATATTCAAATATAATCAATTTTCACTCTTTCGACTAAAACAGATTTAAGATATTCTTTATATTTCTTCGAAGAAAAGCTTTCAGTTTGAATGCTCAAATCAAAATGGACGAAATAGATGTGAATATCAACTTTATCGTTTTAGAGTAGAAATGTTACAATTTAAAAAAAAACTAATATGTTTATTTCCATTTAGCATCTTCATTTTTTCTAGTGTAAATGAATTTCCGTGAATCAATGTCCCCATTTTCAGATTAACTAATCTCGTGGTGCACTTTCAAGAATCACTTTATTTGATGTTCAAAACGTTCCCGGTATACAGCATGTCTTAGATGCCTTTACATATTCTATAGTTCAGAAAAACATACCTGGAGCACAATATTCTCGCATTGTGCTGAGTCCACCTGTCTCATGAAATACATGTGCAAGAAAGACAGCAGCTTCATCATTGTTTACAGGCGTCCAGCCTGTCGCCTTTAGTCCATCGAATCGGGTAGCACGTAATGTAGAATTGATCGTGTTGAAAACACAGGCAAATGTACTGTCGTTAATAATGGCAATTGAACCATTTCCATTAGTGCTACTACTTACAGTCGTGGCAGTTCTGATGGTAGTCGTGGTAATTCCTGTGCATGGACCAGCTTGGCAACCAGTACCACAATAAGCTGATCCCGTCCCACAGTAGCCCCATTGGGACAAACATAGACTTGGATCAGAACAGCTGAGGCCACCTCCACTGGTGGCACTAGTTGTAACTAAGTTAGTTCTAGTTGTAATTGGAGTCGCGGTAGTTCTGATGGTAGTTGTGGTGGTAGTTGTGGTAGCTTTAGCTGTGGTAGCTTTAGTTGTAGCTGCGATAGTTCTAGCTGTAGTCACGGTGGTTCCCGTGCATGGACCCGCTTGGCAACCAGTACCACAATAAGCTGATCCCGTTCCACAGTATCCCCATTGGGACAAACATAGGCTTGAATCAGAACAGCCGAGACCAGCTCCACTGGTGGTACTACTTACAATCGTGGTAGTTCCGGTGCATGGACCTGCTTGGCAACCAGTACCACAATAGGCTGATCCCGTTCCACAGTAGCCCCATTGGGACAAACATAGGCTTGGATCAGAACAGGTCGCACGAGTAAGCCTTCGAAGAATCAAGCTTTCCAGCTGGGACCTTTTATCATTATTGTTGCCTTGAACATTGACAGGTATATAAACAAAAAGAAAAGAATAGACCAGTATAGAGCAAAGCATGTGTATATTTGCTTTTGCAAAAATCTCTTCTTTACTATCTAAAATAACAGAAAATAAGTGAAGATGACTATTCTAGTAATTAGATACAGAGAGAGCAAGATCACTTAAGCAATGAATTGATAAGAGTTGCTTCCGTAGTATAAGGTTCAATATACAGGTTGATTATATTATTTTTGATAGTTTTGTTCACTTTGCACTATTTATAAAAAAACTTCGGATGTCTCATATTTTCAATCAGTTGGATAGAACATGAAATTATCGGCCTATATAATTTTTATTTTATGTATTTTTGCATTTTGTCGAAAAAATTTTTATAAATTTCAAGAAACTTTGAATTGAAACTTTTGCTCACTCATATTTCAGTTCATGTAAGTCCATTAATGATGAATTTTGCTTTCGATGGAGGAAATTCGTCATATTTGGATCCATAGGAACTATTAAACAGCACTGATTCGACATGAAAAAGAAAATTGCATTTCAATGTTAAACTTTGGTACACTTTTGTTTGTATACGCAAGCAAATTAATATTATATTTTGCGAAAGTTCACTTCTAAAACTTAACATAAACCTTATAGAGAGAGAAACCAACGTTCTATTCAGTTACATATGAACGAAAAATATGTTTAAATGTACAAACAACCAACATTTCTTTGAAGAAAAGTCAAAGAATGATGAGTCGAAAAACTTCATGAAAACATTTTTTAGAAAATCATCAAAATTTGTAGTGAAGTTAAAAACTAAGCCCAATGTAAAAAATATGATGAGACAGAGAAAAGAACGGTCTATAATTTTATGTAACAATCAAAGGTTTCAGTAGCTCAATAGATTGTAAAATAATGGCACCTATTTAAGTGCTAAGTAATTTTACTTAAAAACTAAAAAGTTGCATTTTTTCTAAGTAATTTATTAAACATAAATTTGAGTAAAAAAATGAATTTTTGCTAAGTATTTTATTTAAATTCTCAATGGAAAAGTTTAATTTTCTCAACAAAATATTAGGAATTGACAGATAAACATATAGTTTTTGTTAAGTAAAAATACAGAAATGTATAAATAAAAATTTTAATTGAATAGTTATTTGATTAATAAAGCTTTTGTTGCTTTTCATGGTCGTCCTCATTTTCTTTTTTCACCCAAAGGTACATCCTTTACTGCTGGAGGTCGTTTGAAAAATTTCAATATAATTGCCATACCAATCACATGTTTGCAAATACATTCCTTAAAAAGTTTGAACAATTGCAAAATCCACTTTTCCATTCTGATTCAATGTCTGACAAAGTTACTTTCTATATTTCAAATTCAAGATCTTTAAATTGATTGAATGGCGTCTATTTTTTTCTTTTGCATCTTGGGATTTCATTTTTTTGTGACATTTTCTGCCTCATCAGCTAGTGTATAGTAGAGAGTAAAACCTGTTGTTTTAGATGATAATTGTCATACTAATTTTGAGGATTTTGCAAAATGAATTGCATCACTAATGTATATATACAAAAGAATAAGAAGAGAAGAACTCACTAGAAAATGACATATGCAGAGGGAAGAACTCCAGAAAACAACAGAGATCATATATAATTGCTAGAGAAGGAGAGAGACAAAAAAAATATACTTGAACATGCTTGAAGATAGTGTAAGTGTATTCACGCATGATATCATAACGAAAGAAAATAAAGATGAAATCTACTTATATTGTAGTGTCACATCAGTACTAACAGAAGGCAAGAGCAAAAATGTACAAGACAAATTATCAACTGACAATCGTTATCTTATCTTGTTTTAATCACATTTACTTATTAACAATTTTTTTATTTATCTAATATGTTTTTCTTAATTATAAGACCCAATTTATTAACTTAATAATTAAATATTTTAATTGTATATTAATTATCAAACTTGGCAAAAATGTTAATTATAGAGAAATATTAATTTAATCTATCATTCAATAAATTTATTGAACATCTAACTTATTTACTGAGCATATACAAATTTTACTTAGCAATTTTCAACTTAGCATTCATATATTTTTACTTAGCACTTAAATCGATGCCTAAAAAAAATGATCTGAGAAATAATCTGAATATTGTTGGAAAAGAAACTTTTGAGAAACTTTTCAAAATGTTTGAATATTTTGGACAAGATTCAAAGTAAATTATATGAAAATTATATTGTTAGAGAGAATCATTGGTGTTCTATGTAACAGTATCAATACGAAAATCTTCTGATTTTTTATATAATTGCAGTACACTGAACAAAACTAACAAAAATAAAGTAACCAACCTTTTATTGATAAATGAAAATATGCAAAAAAAAAACGATAGATTGAAGATTAACAAGGATTTAAAGCGTATCGAGTCAGAAGTGGCTGATACTACGTATTTTTTGTTCACATCAATGAAATCAAAAAATAGAAATGAAAAGAAACATGAAAAGAGTATCTGTTTTTACATTACTGTTTGTTGTTGTCATTATCGATAAATCAATGTTGAAATGTGATGATTTTCATACGACAATCAAAAGTCATGTAAGTACATGCAGTGTTCGATAAGTATGACTCAGTGTCTCACTCGGTCCTGATCACGATAAGCTTTCTCTCATTGCACAAGCAGCTTTCACCGATTTGTCATGATCGTCATAGAACGTATTACATGCGAAAATAAGCGAAAAACAAGTTTGAGAAAAATAAATCATGCATAAACAACACATCACTCGTACCTTGTTATTGTTGGCTGCATTTAGCTCGATTCATTCGATTGTAATTGCATAATATAATCAAAGTTCATGTATTTAATAAGAATCATAGTCAAAAACTACATAGAATTTTATTATGCTGTCTATGATTTCAAGTCAGTTTATTGAATTGCAATTCATCTTGTAATCGGTCTTTGCAGAATTTCACCCTCATATTTCGGTCATTCATTAGGAATTTGCTGTTCATATTTATTTTCTCTTGAGCTCAGGAAATTCTCCCACATGATTTTTAACAATATTTCTTTCAAATTCAATTAAAGTATTGTATAAGACTTTTCTGATAGAACACCCTTCAAAATTTTGATATAAATCTAGTATTTCAAAGAGAGAAACATGATACTTATTGTACTTTAAAGTACTTTGAAGCACGGTTAAGTACGTGAAGTATAAATCAGCATGTTTTCTCCTTGCATATCCCACATATAAACGACAATAAAATAAAACGAGTCGTTAGTCATGTGATTACGTATATGTAAGAACAAGATTGGATGTGTTGGCGAAGAATAATTAACCGCTTCTCTTGTAACGAATGCATCTAGCTGCTGGATTCTAGGTGCTTTTTAAATGAACTGATTTCTCAAAATTTTATTTATCCAGCAGAATACAAGTGTAGTATCATTCGAATTATACCAGAAAACTACGTCTATTGTTGTCTATAGAACACAACACATTTACTCTATCAAAACTGCATATTTTCGGTATTTGTTGGCTAAGGCTAGAGAAAGAGAACATGTGATATAGAAGAAATTTCTTTTGATGATAAAGTGAATTGATTCATGAATATATGTCTGAATTATTTGTATTATGTGTTTACGAGAAAAAAGAATAAGTTCCAGTACATAAGGCTTAAATACAAATAACAGTTCTCGAGCACTTCTACTTTAGTAAGCATTACAATTTCATCATTTCTAGAGTGTATTCTAGCCTACTTGATTATATTGAACATAAATTAATCTATTGTTTTTCTCTAGGATATAGAAGGAGAAAAAGGCTTATTGATAAATCACTTTCATCGAATATATTTTGTAATATAAATACGAACTCTCAAATTCAGTTTGTTTCAATACTTTTGCTATTATTAGAAGATATATTTAAATATAAATAAAGTTCAATATGTTCAGAACTGAAACTGTTTCCGAAACCGAATGTCTACTATTCAGAATTCAACTGAACACGAGTAATGAACAAACAAGATACTTGAACTAGAAGAGAATCTAAATTTATTCAAAGAATAAACATATTTTCAAATGTACTGGTAGTAGATAGTCCAGATTTTGAGATGTATTAGAACTTGTTCAGCTGAATTTTCTAAGCAGTTTTGAGTGCCTTTTCTAGAACTCATAAAGAAATTTTCATCTAAATGCGTTTCTTCTTAATTTTCTATGTGCATCAACTATGTTTCAGAAAGATACTCATCATTAAAAATTTTATGCAGAACATGTTTTTCTTAGTTTGTCTTCAAAGTATATATTTAAGAACTCTACAAACGATATTTGCTAGTTTAGATTGATAAACACTATTCATTCATAATAATATCTATAGTAAAACTGATAAAATAATGGATAAAATTTTGATTAGATATGACTGTTAAACTTTTGAGGCATGTTTGAGATTATCATATTTTGCAATATAAGTTCATTTCGCACTACCACAACATAACTAAGTTAAAACATCATCTATTCTCTCTGATATTTCAAGTTCAATGTTAAAGTTAACCTTTTTATAACACCATTTTATTGTGGCACATTTCTTTTCCAAACCATTTTTAAGATAGAACTATTCAGATGTGATAGTGAAAACGTTCAATTCTATGTCTAGATATTGATTCTAATACACTGAACAAGCTTGGAGATGTCTAGAGTGAGCTTGTGTTGCACTCTATACCTTGATTGAAAAAGATTTTCTTACATATCCTGCCCTGTAAAAGACCACCCCAGGCAGACAAAATTTTAAAAAATACATTTCTTAGCATTAAAATGTATGATTTTCCGTTTTAAAAAATCTCTTTTGAAACAATAAACGAGTCTGACGACGATAACTCTCACAAACTTGCTTTTGCCAAAAATGAAAATCGTGTTGTCAGTGTAAAAGGAGCACATTTTTACGCGTTAAAACATGTTAAAATCAGCTTTGGTGTGACTATGGATAGCCTTACCTCATTGCATGAAGTTTTTATCTCACTCTCCTTTTCTTCAACGTATATCTATTTATTTATATTTTTGTTGAATTGAGATCACTCTTTTATATAACTAGGCCATATTAACTTAAAAATCCTAGTTACTTTTATGGATGCTTCACAGTTATTAGTATTCATGTTCATGTATAATTAATAGTTATTGCACCGTGATAATGTCCTTCAGTTGTGATTGTAGATCAAATGTAGGTAAGTAGTCAAATAGCGAAGAAGTTTCGTTTTATGAAACAAAGCATGCATATTCCAGTCTTATATTTGGGAAAAAACTACTCTATATGTTTATGCATGATTGCTACATTATGCTTTCTCAAATCGATGATTCCAGACTCTGGAAATAAGCAAATTTTGCTGAAACCGGTCGGAAAGAAGCAGAAAAATATCGAATATCAATGAAACATAAAATCAGTATTTCGAACCGGAAAGTTTCCGCTGTTTTCTGCCGGAAAGAACAGAAAGTTGGCCAGAAGTTATCAGAAAAACTCGAAGACTTCTCGATCCAAAATACTGTTTCTAAGTTTGATCGATTTTCGATGGTTTTCTGTTGGAAGCGATCGATACTTATTGATCTGGATTGGTTTTGAGTTCTTTTAGAATTTTCTTGTATGAACATGTGAGAGTTAATTTTAAAAAGTTTGCTTGTTCCAGTATGCGTCAATAAAATGCATCTACATTTAGCATTTTGCTCACAGTTACACATGTTTTTTAAGCTATTACATTTGACAACTATTACTATTACATTTTTTCTTCTGATAATTTAAGAACAATCATATTATTAAATATTTAGGTTAGCTAATAATATTTCGTTTCTTGATAATGATGAAGCCAATAAAAATAGCTCGTAATTGATTGATTCATCGGTGAATAGGATTGATAGTAGTATGATATTCATGTTTCTTTGATGCAAATGTTATTTATAATACTGAAGCATTTCCGATTGCTATTGCAAACAAAATATGAAGAGAAACATTTTTTTTTATTATTTACTTTGTAATGAAACGAACACATATTAATTTATAAAGATCATTACATAAGTTTTGCAAAGACAAACGTGTGTCTATTTATTGTTAGTATTTTATTTTGAAAATTATATAAAGAGAAAAAAAACAACTAATAAAATTCACCATTTTGTTTATTGAATTTTCTTGAACTATTGAAATGTTCGATAGTTGCTTAATATAAATAAAAAATTATCAATATGGTTTCTGCATATTTTTATCTAGAAGTAAAACTTTTGCTAGAAAAAAATACGAACACTTTGAACTGAGATAGAGTTATTTTAATTCTCATATTGAAAATTTTTATTACAAAACATTGATTATTATTTTTCTTTTTCAATTATCCTTAATATACACGAAAAATTCAATAGTTAAACAGACATTTTATTCATTGCTTTTTTTTGATAGAGTACAGAACAATTAATAAATTAGGAACATCAGACAAGGTAGCATAAGATTATTAATTAAATCAATCATATATTCAAATCTGTATATTAAAATCATCATTTGTTCCATTGATAAGATTCGAACACTTCAGTTTTTAGTTTTTATCCATTCGAACAAATATTTTTTCACATGAACAAACGGAAAAGAAAAATCGATTATACATAATTATTTGATTGGTACTCTTATGTCTGTAGACTTTCTATGCACTGTTAAGTGATATAAGCCATAGCATTACGAACTGAAGGTCAAAGCTTAGTATATCAGTTGCTATGAAAAGAAATATAAACCATGAAAATGGTTTTTCTTCACCATTGATTACTTTGATTTCTATTCGATATGTTTTAAAAGCTATGTCATTTACATACTTGAAATTCCGTAAGTTCAGTCATCGATACTGAATCAGTGTCTAACTGTTTTCAACTAATGTGGGTGGTATAGTAACTGATTCATATCTGACAAAGAGAAGAAGAAGAGAAAAAAAGAAAGAACGCAATTGTTTTGTTTGTGTTTGCTGCGTAGGTTTCTTTCTTCTTGGCTGATGCCTTCCTATAAGTAAGTCGATTATTACACATACAACTACAGTCAACCATAGGAAAATTGTTTCTGTACGAAAAAAAAATGATGTAGTTTTTCTTTAGATCGTTTTTCTTTTCTTATGTATTTTTGATTTCTATATTATATTACATATTATAATGGATGATAATAAACAAGATAACTCAACAAATTCATTAACGAATAAATCGCCAGCAACATCTTCTAATGAAATAAACTCATCTATGCCGCCTATTGACATCAATGAACAACAGGTCGATCTCAATCATGACTGTAAAGAGAATGAAACTCAAAATCAGATTGAAGAAACTAATAATGATGAATTTATTCGTATAACAGCAGCACATCAAGTACTTGTTGAAGGTAATTATAAAATAAACGTTTATTTTTCTTTTAAAAATATTCTTAATTTAGCTCAAACATATGATGAACAAAAAAATTATCCATTAGCACTTCATCTTTATCGTATATGTGTTGATTTTCTTCTTGAAGAATTAATGTTTGCCGAAGGTACTGAACAATCTCGCATTTATTTACGTGAAAAATGTACAGCTATTATGAATCGTATTGATATACTTAAAACAAAACTTGATCCAATTCCATCATCCACCGAAACTCAACAATCAACTAAGGATCTTCCAATTGATCAATTAGAAACTCTTAATTTATCTTAAAATTCTTCTTTGTTTTTAATAATTCTTTAGGTAAATGTTCATTTTAATTAATATTCGTGATATATAGTTAAAAATATTTTTCTTTGTTTTTTTTGCATATTTATTTCAATCTTTCTCGTTTGGTGCATATGTGAATACATTTAATAAAACATTAGCACAACAAAATGAGAAAGAAATAAAATACAAATCAATGATAATTCTATGTATTTATATGATGGTTAACATGTAGAGATTCTTTCGAGAATAATAAAGATAAATAATAAGAAAAACTCAATGGGTGGATTACCATATATGTATATGTTTATATCCAATATTCTAACCGTTTTGCGTGTTTTGTTTTGAAAGACAGGCGTAGAAGACAAAAAAACAGAAAAGTGAATCACAACGTTTTTGTCTACCATTGACAATCAATCATCACTGTCACACACACATACATATTGAAATAGAAAGGATCATAAAGAAAGAAAAGAAAAATTAATGAAAGAAAAAGAAAAACGAAAGAGATATCAAGGTAGACAAGAAGTGATAAAAAAATGACAAAATATTCTCACAGTTAGGCTTTAAATGTTCTTTTCTTTTGTGTGTTTTCTTATTGAGCCTTTAATTTGAGATATAACAATAAAGATATAGATTTAGTAGTACCAACAAACAGAGCACATTATTATCAAATTTTCACAAAGCTGCCTGAACAGATTGACGCTAAAAGGAAAAATATTAAGAAATTTTAAGAAAGATATTTATTTGAGTAAAAAAAAAACAAGAATACTTACCCAAATGTTAAGAATATCGGTTATTGTATGTTGTACATTTAATTTAAAAAGATGAGAAACAAATATCGATGAGATTTGGTCAAAAAACGGATGTCCATCTAAAATATCAATTATATTATGCATAAAATCCATCGAATTCTTTTCTACTAATTATGTAAAAAGATAAGGTTAAACACTATTTTTGGTTGATTTTTGATAATGTCAAACATTATCACGTGAAATAAATTCCTAGAAGAGTTTACCAAAATACATATATTATTTACTATGCAATGATCATATCAATTATTGTCTATCATAAATGATCGTTTTATGTCAAAGTTAAAATTTCTAGAAGATAAAAATATGATAATACTACAAAACTGTCTATGTTTTAAATGAAAAACGACTCTTTATCATCATTATCTTCGCCCTATTGATGTTTACATTCAGTGATGCAAAAGAAAACATACATAACTCTAATCAATTACTGGAAATTACCTATAACAAATACTATCAGTCACATGTAATAATCTCGTAAAAGTTATTTATGACAGACATAAATGTCAACCGTTCGTTTATGTGAAGATAAGATGTGGTTAAATTCTCTGATGTAGACTTCGATATATAATAATGGATTTATTTGTTATTGAAATTTTTTAGAAAATTTTTCTTTTACCTGCATATTCTAATTTTGGTGGCATTGTTTTTGTTAATGATAAAATTTCAGGTGGTTGTTCTGGATAAGATGTTGTTATATGTAAACGAAGTGATGGTATAAGAGGATTTGATTTTTCAAGTAATTTACATTGAAGTATAATACCATTTTTACTTAAATATTCATTATCATTATCAATACATTTTCTTGTACATGATACTGATATATATTCAATTGAATAAATATCATCTGGTAATTGATTTATTTCATCATTAAGATTAGATAATAATGATGATTGATTAGATGAACGAATTTTTATTGTTGAAGGATTATCAACATCAAGACGTATCATTCTATTTAAATAATAGAATTTATTTTAGAAAAAAAACACAAATGAATAAAATCATTTATACTTATGTGGAACACCATTAATAACATCACTTAATGGTTCAAGATATCGTTTCAATATATTTATTCGATCTTTTTGTTCACGTGAAAGAAATTCTTTAGTTGCTTTTATACATTGATTAAATACATTTGGTTGAGAATGTGTTGTAGTAGTAGTAGTAGTCGTAGTCGTAGAATTTGTTACAATTGAAGATGTTGATGAACTATTTGCTTGTTGTAATCGATTCTAAAATTTTCTTTTCTATGATTATTTTAAATAGAAAAACGAATAGTTACAGGTATTTGTTCAAGTACATCACGAAACCGTCTAGCATTTGGTAAAGATTCATATGTTGGATTACTAATGAATTGCAATATTTGTTGATGAGCTGATTGAACTTGACGAATTTTTTCCGTATTACCTTTGAAAGAAAATTGATATATTTATATGGATTTGTTAAATTTATTTTACCTTCATTAGTAAACTTTTGAGATAAAAGTTGTAATCGATTGACATTTTCATTAAGATATTTTATTAAATTTGCTGTTTCATCATCCGGACTTGAAATACTACCACTACCTATATAATCAATATTGAATTATGTTTTATTCAAAGTGAAATTTATGATAGAGACATATTAATTTTTCATATACGATAGTTTTCGAAGAATAAGAAATCAATGAAACTTATACGATTTTCAATTTAGTTTTTATATAATGTATGTAGAGAGAGATGAGACTGTTGATTTTTTTTTTCGTGATCAAAGCAATGAATAGAAGTAAAACGAACGCGAAATGATAAATCGTACAAATATCACCAATATATTACCTCTGACACAAATTGGTTTCCTCAGGGATTCTGAAGACTTTTTTGTTTTCAATATAGTAGGATGGATTAGACTATCGATAATGTACTAGAATTAATTCTTATGCTAGGAAGGAAGCTACTCGAATATCCATCGTTTGAACTTCTATTGTATCTATATGCAAACACTAAACAGATTAACAAAAATCCAAAGAAATTCATCATCATCGGTCTTTGAAAGCGAATTATGATCGTTGTACTGAATTTTCGACTCAACTGTAGGTGTATGCTGAAATGTGAAAAAAAACAGAATTTCGACATAAAATTTTCCCATAGATAGATTTGATGGTCGATAGAATATCTTGTAAGTATCAGTCGTAAATCATATCCTTTTATGGAGATAGTGAGTTTTCAAGTGAATTCGATTTTTGTATCATGGTTGTGACAAATGACAACTATCTATATGCAAAATTTTCGACTGAAGCTCAGTCAAACTATCCTAATTCGTCTCCAAAAGGCCCATGAAAACGAATCGTTTTAGTCTTTTTCTATTCTTATTGACACTGTCTTGCAGGTTCAACATAAGCTCAAACGATGGCATCACTTCAGATAGTTTTCTCATAAGGATAAACTCAGTTTTCTTCAACATTATCAAACACAATTTATCATTAATATTGTAGTATCATATTGATGTATATTGAGAAAATGGTCTGTCATAGTAGCGTTTTTAATAGATGCCTTGCAATTCTTTACTTATTTTTACCCTTTTCTTTACTCTTCCGAAATCTTCCGAAAGAAAATCCTTACCTATCGAATATTGTTCAGCCTGATACTACGATTATTTTAGTGTCAGGACAAGAAAAGCGTAAGGTCATTCGGATCTATGATCTAATTGGTAAAGAGTCATCGTTAATTTACTGAACTTTCTTAGTGAGAGCGAAGTATTTCTAAAAATATCAAAATGCAAAATTTCATTCTGAAAATTTGCCTAGTGATAGAGATAATAATCATTAAAAACTTCTTAAATTTTCTAAGAAAATGAACGCGCCCTTCTTGAACTATTCAAGTTGTAAGAAAAAAGTCAGCAACTTACCACAGAAAGATAGAATAATAAAATTCACTTGCGAGTTGAGTATCTCGAGAAAAGCACGTTCATCTGTCTTTGAAAATTTAAGAATCTTTTAATGATTATTCATTCTCTCTATAAGGCAACATTTTAGAATAAAGTTCTTCATTTCAATATTTTAGAATGTCTTGCTCTTACTAAAAACCCAAGAAAACAGCCATAGCTTTTCATCAGTAGATGGTGGGCCCGAATCTTTCAAGTCTTTTCTTAATCTCATAGAGATCTACTTATAGTTAAAAAATCAGGCTGAGCAATGTCAGACAATTGGCGATGCTTCCCTGTTAGTGAACAACAGTTAGACAACAAATTATTATTTAGAAGTTGTTTATCTATACTCCTATTATTCGACTATGATATCGAATTATGGAATTGAAATTTCAATAGAATAAAGAGTTTTGCTTAATATCAACTACATTTTAATTAATGTATTTTTTGCTATGTTATAATTTTTGGAATGTAATTTGGATCATTAAAAACAATATAAACTAAATTTCTGATAAAAACTGTCTTGATTCTTAAATTCTTTTCTTTCCCAAACAAAATACAATTACTATAAAATATGTAGAAAACTCTCTCTCTATCTATATATATATATGTGTATATACCAGTCAATGGTAAAGTACGATTTGTTGGTGATGAATAATTAATATTCATTGGAGTTGAACTACTTGCTGACAATATTTGTGAATTGATTGAAAGTGGACCATTATTATTGTTTAAAGGACTTTGTTGAATGGTCACATGATTTGATCTTTAAAATAAAATACAAATATTTTATAAAATCATAACAACAGAAAAAAAGAACATGAAATTATACGGTTGAATTTGAACAGTAGATGTTGGAGTTGATGCCGGTATTACAATAAATGACGGCGAAGGTAAAGATTGTTGAGCTGGCAATGATGGCCGAATCGTATTTGTACTGTTATTTAGATTACTGTTCGTAGTACTAAGTGATCGAGGTGGTTGTGACTAAATAAAATAAATAATCAAACCATTATAAATATGATTATTGTCAAGAGATTTATAAATCAAGATAAAGGCCATCCCCTTCTTCCAGATGAAAAAAAATCAATTTTTGTCAGAAAAATCGAAATTGAGATAAATGCACGAGAAGATAATTCAAGGTTTGCTCTTTCATAAACGATATGATTTTTTCATTTGTCAATAATTTCTGATGATTTGAAAAATAGGCTTTTCTTCAGAAGAAACCAGAATTGTTTTTACCTTTTCTCCACTTTTGCTTGTTTCATTGCACAATCTAGATTTTTTTGTGTGCCTTCACATTCTATATATTTCATTTTTCATTCATTGGAAAGAATATGTCAAGATGCTAGGCATGACGGCATTCTTTTTTGCATTAAGCATTGTTATTATTATATTAAAAAAAGTACTTTTATAATTAGAGCGCCATTGTTTTGAGAGTTTTTTTCCATATATTGAACTTTTCATCTCTTTTCTCCGCTTAAAACAAAGAACTCTATCATGACCTTATCTTGACACGCTCTTTCAAACCCGAAAAAATAGAATCTATAGAATGAGGATCGATAGAAAATTTCGAACTGTCATATAAGTTATTTTTAAGCCTTATTCGTTGAATATCTCCTGAACACTTTACCATAGTCTTTCCACTATATTCTCAACATCTACTAAAAACTTCATATGATTTGAATATACATAGCTCAAGATCAATTTTTGAGAATACTCTTAAATTGAATAAATTGTTATTTTGTTTCGTAAAGTGTAAAATGAAGTTTCTTCATGTCTTTTATATGAATTCTGCAAATCTAACAAAACATCATCTACGAAGCTTCATTGATAAGTTTTCGTCTAGAAGTTTTTAACGAATGTTTTAGCAAGATATCTAGAAGTGATAATGTCAATCTTTTTTTCGTCCTGCAACTAGAGTTGTCGTAGATAGTGGCTCTCGCTTCACATGAATTCAGATTAATGATAAACAAAAGAAAGTTTGAATGAGTGTTTCTTATACAATCCGACTTCACCTTAGTTCAAAGATATTTTCAACTATGAAAATGAGATTTCCAGGGAATGAGCATCCTTTTTGATGGGCCTGTACAAGTTCTCACAAAATTGAAAAGAGCAAAAGAATTGTTTTTTTTCTCTTATATGAAGTTCAACATTGGTCAATTTATTGCGATCCGAACCGAGTCGAAATCTAATGTGCCATTTGTTTGAGAGACTTTGCTTCAGAGAATTAAAGCCAATAAAATAATTGTAGAAAAGTAAAAACTTGGAATGAGAGAATAGGGAATATTTGTTCAAATACATCTTACTGACGAGAGAAACTCTTCAACTGCTCTCTTTCGATTTCAGTGTTTTTCGTCTATAAATACTACATAGTTTTCTAATAAAAACCTAAAAGGACCTCGGTTGTTCTGAAGATTAGATTAAGCTACCGAATTTTTAGTATGTCTCTTTTCTAGAAGTCCCAAGTTTCTGGAGAATTCATATTGTTGAATTTTGATCTGAAACTTTGAGCATATAGAGAATTCGACTAGCCTTGCTTCATAAAAAATTCTGGAACTTTGAACCATGTCTCTTCGAGATATGAAGTTTTCAAAAAATGCATTTTATGTACACTATCCATGGAAAAGAAAAAGCTTCAAATCGTGAAAAGACTTTGTTCAAAACTTTTGAATTTTTAACGAAGTTACTCTAGTCGAGTTCTCCATATGCTCGAAATTTCAGAGAGAAATCCAAAAGCTTGGACAAATCTCAATAGGAAATGAAATCATCTTAGAACACTATGTAGTATCTATAAGCAAAAAAACTCATTGAAATCGGAAGAGTGCAGCTGAAGATGTTCCTTGATTAGTTGTACAACGATAAAACAAATGATTGATCACTCGAAATAACTAACCATAATCGTTGGTGTTGTTTGTCGATTTTGCATCAGTATTTTATTCGATCCTCCATTTGTATTCGATACAAGTATTCGTTGTAATGCTATTAAAAAAAAGGTATTTTATTAAGACGATAAATTCATTTTGTAATCCGATAAAAAAACTTACATTGATCACCGGTTGATGAATTATTGGTATTTATCGTTGTCGATGTTGTTGTTAGTGATGATGATGAAGCTAATGATGACATTGGCATTGATGATGAATGTCCAACCAAAATTTGATGTAAAATATCACTTGGTTTATTTGATGACGTTGGTTGTTGTTGTTGCTGTTGTTGTTGTTGTTGTTGAAAATTGACTACGAAGAAAGAACAATTTAGAAAAAATAAATACTTTCTTTTTTATTTACTATTTGGAATAGACATTCTTTGTCTTGGTACATTCATTGTTGTTTGAATAGAAAATTGTGGTTGAAGTGATGAATAATCTGTTTGATTAGTACCATTAACTTGGCGTGATGAATAATCTGGAGATATATCAATTGTTGTTGTCGATGATAATGGCGGAGATTGCGAATAGGTTATATTATTATTTATAGGTGCTTTAGAAAAAGAAAATTAGAAAAAAAGAATTTTCTAAAAATTTGAAGATTACACTACTTTGGTTAAATTTCTGTGGTTCACGTAATCGTGTCATTGGATTAAGAACAACTGATGGAACACTATTCATTCGTGGTGTTTGTTGAACAACAGAAAAACGAGGCGATAAATTTGGCATTTGATTTAATGGATGTTGGACTTGATTAACAGCAGATATAGATTGTTGTTGAAGTAGATTTGTTTGTGAATGTGGAAATCTTATATTGTTATTTATCTGTGGTTGTTGCTGTTGTTGTTGTTGTTGTTGTTGTTGTTGGTGTGGTTGTTGCTGTTGATATTGATGTGGCTGTTGCTGTTGCTGTTGCTGTTGATGTGGCTGTTGATGTTGATGTTGATGTGGCTGTTGCTGTTGCTGTTGCTGTTGCTGTTGCTGTTGCTGTTGCTGTTGCTGTTGATGTGGCTGTTGCTGTTGCTGACTGGTACGATTATTAACAGCAGCTAGAAGTTTTAAAATATTTTATGGTATTGAATAAATTCATTACGTCAACTAATGAAACTTCAGAATAAATAATCCAAATCAAAATATTCATATTCAAGATTTTATAGAGAATTTATAGGTTATCTTGAAAGTGTTTAAATAAACATTGATAATGAGAAAAGAAAATCTTCAATTAGATATCAATCAATAGAATAGGAAGTATTTTTTCAATATATGCCCTTCGTATGATTATGTACCTTACCGTCGAAACCAGTGACGCAGCTAGAAATTTTTTTTTGGGGGGGAGGACCGCAATAGAAAAAGACATTTTTGGACTAGCAAAAACGAATTAGCCTGTACCCCCCTCCAGGCATTTCGGTCTTTCGGGGGGGGGGGGGGGGGAGCGCCCCCCATAATCCCTCCTTGGCTGCGTCACTGGTCGAAACAAACACTACTAAAAAGAAAGAACACCGAATGTCTCTCGATCGTCTATGTTTCTGAGATTCATTTCAGCGATCACACCTTACATTCATTATTTCTCAATATATATTATATATATATACTACAGGTATTATCTCAAAATATCACCGAACATAGATATTGCCAGTAGTTAGATTGTTGACATAGAGAATACCGAATTTCGGCAAAGAGTGTACTGACTTTCATTAATAATGTGTTATGCTCGCTTATATTGACAATTCTCGCAACAAAAACGACTTTTCCAGATAAAAATTAACAAGCTCCATTGAATACACTCATTTTGAACGTACTTTCATTTAAAGTTCGCATCCATTTTATAGAAATACTACCTTACGGAATTTCAATAGTATCCACAAATTATGGCATTTTTTAGGCTGATAAGCACTTTCTACTGTTTTTGTATGTTAGTGTGCATATGTATGAAGATATATGTTGGCGTCCAATGTCGGATTCAGTCCAATCTCGGATTGGCCTAGGCGAATCACGGATGCTTACATTGGACTAGTCCAATATCGGATTGATGCAATTCGGTTCACTGAAATATCAATTACTCTTGAGATAGATGTTCGATTCGAATTACTTTTTGAAATTATGTTCACACAATGCCAATTTGTTTGTCACTATCGTTGTTGGAAAGATTTAAGTAAAAGTTTGGGAGTTATGAATAAATTTCTATAGAACAACAACTTTTATGAAAAGTTGTTATAAAGTTCTTCAGTCTAAATTTGGCTTCTTCCTGAATACCTGCAATACTTAAAACGGCACCGTGCGAACATACTTAAAAAAAAAAATAATTCGAATCCAACGTCTATCTCAAGAGTAATTGATATTTTAGTGAACCGAATTGCATCAATCCGATATTGGACTAGTCCAATGTAAGCATCCGTGATTCGCCTAGGCCAATCCGACATTGGACTGAATCCGACATTGGACGCCAACATATATTTGGAATTATTATCGAATATCTAACAAAATGGCGTACTTAATTTGTTAAAAATTCCAGTTCGGTTTTTTCGAAAAATTTCTCGGATTGAAAAAGCTGAAATACTTCTGTCGTTGAATTCTAGTGAAAAACACATCATTTAATGCGAAATTTTTGTATTGGTGACGAATATCTAGTTGCTTTTAAGTTGTTTTTTTTACATCATCCTGTTCCATACTGAGATTTTTCGTAACACTTTTCCAATTCGTTATTCAATGCAATTATATTTATTAACAAATATCCTAAAATTTTGAAAACTTGTTAATAATTGAACAGAATTTACACAGAAAGTTTATTCATAGGTCACTTTGTTTGGCAGTAAAATACAAAATTCTCAGATGCGGCAGAAAAATTTCATATTTTGAAAATTCGTAATAGTTGTTATATTTTGAACAGCTCAGCTCAAGCTAAGATACAATCAATGAAATTTTTCATGCTAGTAAATCAAAATAGTTTCTGTTGATGATAAAAATTTTGAAGATTTTTACTTTTGTCTTTGACAAGAAATAGATGTTAGAATGTAAAAAAAAAAGGAATAAAGTTCCGTAGTGCTTGGAGACGCCGTACACTAACAATCAAATAATCATGTTCTTTGTTACCTGTGTATCACTTTTATCAACATTACTTGTATGTATCACTAACTGACCTTTACATTTAAGTCTTTCTACCCTATTTCTATGATGTCATTATAATAATATAAAACTTCACCTGAAAGGATCCTGTACCATAAGAGTCAAAATCTGTAGCCTTTTAAAGTACTTTAAAGAATACATTCTATGAAAGAGTATGTTATTCGACATATTTTTGTGTCATGGATTTAATTTTTATCATTGATATAAAGTCAATATGACTCAACAGCTTGTGTTTTAGAGATACATGTATAGTTAAAGATTAGTGTGAATAAAATTTTCCTGTCCATAAAATATTGTTGATTATGAATACTACAATTGGATGTGCCTTTCTTCGCTTCACAAAACTAGTATAGACACTGGTTAATTTCTCTTTTTTTTTCTGAGAAATATATAGATCAGAAGAAGTGAATAACGATATATTTACAAATCATTCAAAAAAGTCTAGTCGATGTTTTTCGGAAATAAATAATAGTTCATTCACGAAACTTTCTAAAAGAAAACTATGCCATCGTTTCTTCTACAAAATACATTAATTCAAAAACTATTGAGAATTATTTGGATATGGAATTTTTAACAATTATTTGATAAAAATTGCCTTCTTTTTTCTCTGTTAGTTTTCAAACATGATTTCGACTATTTACATGACAAGAAATGTTCGAAATCAATTTTCAGCATCAGCATCGAGGTCAGTATCGAACATTGAGGTGAATGACAAATACCTCGGCGACAAATGGTTTCCGCCCAAGAGGTATCTTTACTAGAGGTGGAAACAGGAAAAGACAAACATGTAATTTATGTCCTGTTGTGCTGGACGCCGCCAGAGTCAAGTAAGACAGCAGGACAATACAGAATAAGTTATCCTATACTGACCTTTGACCTACAGTCTCTCTCAGTACTTTTTTCAGAGTTTCTACTTATGATTCCGTAGGATCTGCTTTTACTGAAGTATATATCATTCGTCTTAGTTCCCGATTCAGATCTCGATTGTGATGTTGAAAATTATTTCGAATATTTCTTTTCATGTAAATGATCAAAATCATACCTGAAAGTAACTAAAACGAGAATGTTTTCTCAGCTAATTGTGAAAAATTTTAGATTCGAACAATTTTCAAAAGATTTTGTATAAATGCAGTTTGTAGAGTTAGGAAAGGCATATCTAATCAAAATAGTCAATATGAAAAATATTTACCAACAAAAAAGTTTTGTTCATGCCAAAACTTTAACTATACATATATCTCTGATACATGAGCCGGTGAGCTATAAGCGTAGTATTAATGATAAAAATCGAGTCCACGACACTATTATACTGAGAATAACACGTTCTGTCAAGTAGTATATATTTTAAACTAGTTTATGAGTAGTCGGAGGTTTCAACTCTAATTATATGAAGTTGTTCTATCTTTTAGAATAAATCATCAATGATTTGCAAGATGTATTTATAATCAATGAAATTCTTACTTTGAATTTGTTGAAAATAAGCCTGAACAAATTTTAAATAATTAGTCTATAAAATACAAAATTTCAAACATAAATTAATTGCTATCAATTTCTAATTTACTTTAATGCCACGTGATTTCTCAAATGCTTGCTCTTCAATTCGTGTCGATAATTGTAATGGCCATTTAGAAGCTCTGCATATGAAAAAATAAAATAAAAACAAATTTCATATTCTATAATAGAAAAACAAAAAGAAAAATTTATCCTACAATTTTTGTATTAATGCTTGTCGTTCATTTTGTGTTACTATTATTTGTCCATTAGAACCTGTTGGTTGTGGTAGACCTGTACTCATCATCAAATCTGAATAAGAAAACAAAAAGAAAAGAAACAAAAGTTGGTTTTTATGGAAACAATAATAAAGAATCCATCTGATACAAACGATCAGTTTTCAAAATAGTCTCTAATATAGAACAAAAAAAAAAAGGAAAAAATCTTGACAAATAATAACAACACCAATACAATGATAAGACAAGAGCAAAAGAAAAAAAAAGACAGAGACAAGATTAAATATCGTAAATTTCTATACAGAACAGAACAGAACAAAAAAAAAAAAAAAAAATGTGAAAAAAAAATTTTTTATCGTTGAAGAGTATTTGTTTGAAATTGTGAACATTGGGCTTTTAAATGATTTGGACTTCCACATTGAAAACATTTTCGTCGTTGATTATTTGAATGAGATAAACGATTAGAATGATTTGTTTGTTGTTGTTGATTTAATTGATATGAAAAATTTGAATAAATTATTGGTCGTTCATTTGAATACGGTTGTGTCCAAATACGTTGATGAGGTACTATTTGATATGGATATTGATATCCATTTGTTGGATAATAATATTGTTGACATAAAGAATATTGAGAATTATTAGTCGAAATATTAGAATATGATTCATATTGATTGTTTATTAATATTTGTTGTTGTTGTTGTTGTTGATGGTGAGGTTGTTCGATTATGCTTACTCGTTTTAATTTTTCTTTTTCATTTGCTAATGATATTAATTTTGGACAACGCTTACGAATATGATATAATTCATTACATTCAGCACATCGTTTTGGAGCATTTGTTGGACATAAATCATTAATATTGAATAAAATTGACTATGTTATAAAAATAAAAAATAAAAAAAAAACATGACAATGATAGAATTTTTTTATATTTAAATAATGTTATCTTTTGTTTAAGAGATAAAAATTTTATGGTATGAGTCCGTTGACGAATGAAATTACAAGTCGAATACTAGGTTGGAAATGATATTTTTCCAGGGAGTAACGCTATGATTTCAAATAGCATCGACAACAAATTTAATACCTAATTAAAATGTGTCAAAATAGGGTTGATCGGTGCTATAGAGTAAGGGTTATGATAACTTTCATGTGTTGAATTAGGAACATTTCTGACTTGTACGCCATTGTATCCTAGAGAAACTGAAATAATGCATTTCATATGTTTGAAGAAAAATGAAAACAAGCATTGCATTATGAAGAACTTTTTTATGCTAGTAGGCGTCTCGTCTCGATTCTATAAAGAGAACGTCAATGGGCGCCATACTGGCCCGATGATAATATTCACCAAATCTTAAAACAATAAACATTATTTTGTAATATTATATCATTTTGAATGTAATCTAGTTTAAACTGTCTCATGAGAAGAGTCTTTTTATATTGACATAACTTACAATTCAAGAATTTCCTCACTTCACCACTTAAAAGTTATCATAACCTTTACTACATAGAACTGATAAATTCCATTTTTGACAAGCTTTAATTACGTATAAAATTTGTTGTTGATACTATTTGGAATCACAGTGTCACTTCCGTGGAAAAATATTATTTCCAATCTAGTATATGAGTCATGTTGTTGTGAAATACTGAAGAAGAAAGGTAATGCTATCAAAATGTATGTAATCTAAATGTTTTTCTTGTAAATAAATATAAATTATTGTGAAAGAATAACTGAAACTGAATAAATTACTATGTTCTTCAAATTGAACATAAAAAAACCAAGAATCTTGGTCTTTATTTTGATCTGTTTCGGTCTTCATCTCAGTCAAACTTCATGGCTAATGCGGGAAGACGTCTAACTGTACAATCGCTTTTAACTCAAGATTAAACGCATTATGTAGACTCAAATGAGCTGTACGTTGCCTGAAAATAGTTCTTGCTCATGGCTTATTACTACGAAAATACGGAACCTTTATCGCTTTTTTACAATAAATACCACGACCCATTCTGAAAAACACTAGAAAAACTGATTTTTGAATTTCAACTGGAAATGTTTCATAGAAATGTTCCTTATAAAATTCTCTAATCATTATGTATTGATTTCTAACGGATGCTGAAACAACGTAACTATATATGGATATATGATTCTTCAAAGCACGCGTGAAGCTAATATCAATATTTGTTTAGAAATTCTCGTGATCTTAATAAAAAGCTAGCTTTTAATATAACTAAAAAAAATATATTTCTTCTTCATAGAACTTTCGCTATGCTCCTGACGAATGATAATAGATTTTCTTAAAAGGCTCATTAATCCAACTTGAAAATAAAATTCTTACTGCAATATGTTGCATATGTGGCTTAGAAGTATCAATATCTTTTGACTGTAAACCGAATTGTTGTCTTGCACGAATAAATACTCGACGAATAGTTGTCCAATCTAGATTCAAATAAACTATAAAAATATAACAAAATTGACATTTTACTTTTAATAGATAAACCACCGGCTAGATTATGATTTAATTCAAATGGATCTTCAATAGCTATTGTTTGTCTAAACCAACCTTTTTCATATTTTAATAATGGTTCAATTTGTCGAATAGTTACAACACGTTCATCATAATTATATTGTTCTGTATAAAAACGTAAAAATTCAATCCATAATGCACCAACTGATAAAGTATTTTCATTTTTCCATAAATCATTCTAAATTAAAATTTTTATATAAAATAAACATATATATTTGTTTTTATACTACAAACAAGTTTAGATAAATTTTCATAAAAATAAACATTCCATTTTGAACATTTTCTATACAAGCAATTTTTCTTTGTTGTATTATCACTAAGCTAAAATTTTAAATCATAAATTAATAATTGAAGAAAAATAAAAAAAACAAACCTGTTGAAGAACAGGTAAAACAGGTGGTTGAATTTGTTGGAGAAAATGGATAACCATTATTATATATGCATAACTTGATAATGTACCACGACTTGCATCACCTATATCACATGTCTAGAATACAGAAATCATTGTTTTTAATGAAAATTCATGAGACAGTCTTTTTTTTTTTTTATTACTTTGGCCAAATGTTTTATCATATAACCAAGTTGAGATACACGTGGATCAATATCGGCATATGCTTTTAATAAACGTGTATTTTCAATTGCCTTAAAAAAGAAAGATTTTTATTATAATATTATTTGAAGAGTGTCGAGATTTTGAAGAAATTATTCAATTGTAAGGATCGAATCGATTCAGACTTTTCAAGACTTAAACCGAACCGAAACAAAGATAGATTTGAGAAACTGTGAACCAGTTCCACCTATGCTCTGAAAATAAACATGACGTATCGACTTTCGAGGAAAATTTTTTTCTATAACTAATGAGTTTTAGTTTGCATGTCTCCTTTTTCTATGAAATTCGAAAGACGACAAAAAAATCTTCAAACCACTATCATTCTCTGTAAATCATCTAGACTTAATAAAAATGAACGTCTATTCATCTGACAAATTAGAGTTTCTGCAGTAGTCGCAACTTTTTAAGGCGATCACGGTTCTAGAATTCGAAAGAATTTCTGCTTGGTTTCGCAGAAATTTAAATGATTTTGAGAATATGAAAATAAAAAGATAAAATCTTAATAAAAATGAATAACCGATTTAAATTTATCTTTACCGTATATCTTTCACTGATTTTGTCTGTGGATTCATTATTCTTTTTTTTTTTGTTGTTTATAGAATGTTGGGTATGAGGGTGGGTGCCGTGGAAGATTCGTTGATGAGGGAGTCTATCATATCTGTAGGGGGAGCGTATTCAAATTTCTAACCTTACACTTCAATACTTCTTTTAGATCATATTTCTGAAAAAAAACTGGAATAAAGAACAAAAGTCAATTATTTTCATAGCTATAGAATTTGTTATACTCTCAAGTAAACTCTTTTCCTATTGTTTTGTTATTTAATTTCTTCAAAATTCGACAAAAGATTTCATATGAATTATATAAATAGAAATATTTACAAGCATATTATGGAAACTAATATCAATTTCAATTTGTAATCGTCGATGTTTTGAACGAATAATTGGTACTTTAGCATGTAAAATTGCTTGAACATCTTCAAATGTATCTGAATTTGATCTCATTGATTTAAGTATTTTTCTCATTATCTGAATAACTTCATCAGGCTAATTAATTAAAATAAAATGTTTTTTTTTTAAAAACTTCAATATGAATATTATTTTTTTTTCTTCAAAAATACAAACATTTTCATCTCTTTGATCTTTAAAAACAATACAAACATCAAGATCACTTTGTCGAAAACCAAAACCATTATAAAATGATCCAAATGCATATAAACTACAATCTGAATAATCTTTTTCAAATTGTTTTTGTAATTGTTTTAAAATTCTTTCACGATTTTCAATATCAATCTGTTTTGGTTTACATCGTTCTAAACTCATAGATGAAACAAAATAACAATAATATTTCATAAATTATTGAAAAAAAAGAAATAATATTACCAGTTATATAACAACATAATAATGAAAGTATTTGAATCCATTCTTGACTTATTTCCGGTAAATCAATCATATTCGGTACAATTAATTCTGGACATTCAGATTTTAAATGACCTACATTATTGCATGTTGTACAGACAAATGGAGCACCCTTACGTAGAAAATTTCTTTGTTTTTTTCCTTTTTAACTGATAGAACACTGAAAAGAAAACTTACTTGTTCTGCATGAAAATTTTCTGCTTGAAAATCATAAAAAAGTTCAGAAGAAGGATTATCAATAGATGATAATTGTTCATCTTTTATTGGTGATGTAAATACTGATGGAATATTATCTGAAGAATTTTTATTTATATCTTCTTGTATTTCTATTGGCATAGATACAACTGATGGAATATCAATATTAGTTGTTTCATCTTTGTCTTTGGATGATGGTTTTAATTTTTCATAGACTTCTATTACTTTATCATTTATTATATGACCTAGATTTATCAAAGAAAAGAGAAAAGGAATATTTTAAATTAATTGAAGTAAAACTTATTATCATAGAGACAATATGATAGTAAAAAAAGCAATATGTTAGATTTTTAGCAGCAATTATTACCTTGCCGTTCATATTCTCTAGTTAAAGTACGTCTCTGCTTTTTATTGAGATTCTGCATAAGTTCATCAATAGTAATAGCCTTCCCATCATCATGATCATTAGTATTATTATTAGAATTTTTAGTACCATGTATATCTGCTATACCTTGTTCATTATCTGTTATGATTGGTGATAAATGATTTGTTTCATTCGATTTTTCTTCTTCATTAATTGATGGAAATAATTGTCGACTAAAAGAAAATCAAAATTTAACATTCAAATATCTATGCTGAGTGTCATAAAAAGATATGATAAGAAAGTAAATTCGTATATAGGATAAGTTGAATTTGGATTTTTATTATTTAGATTTCTCATTTGTATTTTCATTCTGAATAGAAATACAATAAATCTAGAATAGTTTTGATTCGAAATATCGAATTCGCATGTAGACTAAATTCATATAAATAATTGGCAAGTTGATAATCATTATCGAAATGTAAACTATTTATATAGTTTCTTTTTTTTCAAGATCAATTTCTAAAACTTTTATCTAGTTGTGTTTCACTTCTAGTAAAGTAAAATGGTTGTTGATATCATTTTTATCTTTTTAAATCTCAAGACCTTAGATTTGTTGCATTCATAATTCTAAAACTTTAGTTTGACGAAAAAAAAAAATGTTTTTCAAATATTATGTCGTCTATATTTTCTACACCTTTCTCACAATATAGCCTCGTTAATTAATTTTCCGTGAAATGAACACTTTCATTAGTATATTTATGTCAAAATATGTCTAACGTTTTAGAATTTTCAACTGAGAAATCTTAAAAAATTCGAATTTCTGAGCTCTTAAAATCTCTTTCTCAATCTGCGATATCATTTTTTTAGTATTCGTTTGAAAATTCTTCAAGTAAACACAATGAAAATAAATAAGATACAATAGAAGGCTCAAGGGTATTCTATAGAAGGTAGGATCAATCACAATACGATATTTTGAATGGACTACTATCGAAACATAACTTGCTACTTCGTTTTGTTTAAAAACAAAAGAAATTTAATTATTTAAAATGAATTTTTATAGTTTAGAGTCACAGGAATATCACTTATATATATTATCTAGTTTATCATCAAAACAAATTGAAATAATATTAAAATGAAAATAGAACAAAATAATCTTTTGAACATTGTAAAATGTTAAAATTTTAGTATGTTAGTCTTCAGTTATGTTTATTAAAAAATTTTAAAATACTTTTTTTCTTATGAGAAAAATTTCTTACTAGATTAATCACTTTTCAGTCGAGACTACATGCATTATTGAGAACCAAATGAGCTATGATTACCCTAAAATCCTTAACGAGAATAGTTTATTGTTGATGTTTTTCATTTTACCTTTGTTCTTATCTTAATAGAAAAGTATGGTAACAGTATCCGTTGACATAGTGCATATATAACAACAGATTTTATGTTTTTATTTCACCATAAAATCAAATAAAAAATTTTGAAACCTTCACAAAAAAAAAAACTATTCTCAATTAAGATTTGTTTCTATGCAAATTTTTCGGTCAAAATCACTCTAAATTTGTAGTTTCAATGCAGCAGCAATAAGCTAAGCATCGAGAATCTATTCAGAATATTCATAGTTCATTAGAATCTATATAATGCACATAATTTTGAATTAAAAGCAATTAATTAGTTGAGAAACTTCTTTCATTAGATGTCAAAGATATTACTTGATTAACTTTTATTAATATAAACTCATTAGAAAATAATATAATTACCTTGTATATCACATTTTAAAGACATATTTAGGTAACTATTCTACAACAATCTGTGAGGCTTAATCTAAACATTAATTCTTGTGTAGTAGTTTGACATTCTATTTTTCGTTATAATTAAATCTCAATTTCAAAAAAATTGAAGTCATCAACTACGCACTTGGTACTTCGAATTACTTTATGTATGTTGTTTAGCTCTTTTTTGAAAATTTTTCATCTTATTGATTTCCCAACAAGTCCTATATGAATTTACTTTCATATAATTTTTCATTTTGAAAAATTCTAATTTAACTAACACTGCTGCTGATGATTTTTGATCAATATCATTCTCAATATTGAGCTCATCAAAATATGTAATTGAATTTTCATCATAATCATTATCATTATTTGATATAATTCTATCGAATGTAATATTCTGTTCATCATCATTAGCATCCATAGTTTCAAAATTATGTTCAAGATCATGTTGAAATGCTTCTTCAATTTCATTCTCATTTATATTTTCACATTCTTGATCAACTAAAGAATTTAATTTAATAATTGGTTTTGGTATTATTGTGTCAAATGTCTTCTTATAATAATCACATACACGATTTTGTCGAATATTTACATCACGTACTATTGTTAATGGTAAACGTTTATAAAATAAATTATATGAATTATGTAAAGCATTTGTTGGTTCAATTATTGGAATTTCATTTTCATCTTCAGTAATAATTTCAATAAAATCATCATCATTATTATCATTAGAACATTGATTTAATTGAGTTTTTTTTATTCGTTTTTGTTTTCGACCAAAATAATTTAATGCAGTATTTAAAGTATCACGAAAATAATTTATGGAACGTATAGATTGCATTGTTTGACATAAACTTCGTTTGATATCACTTGGATCTAATAATGGAAAAAGTATTTATTATACAAACAGTAAATGAATCGCTTTTTTTTTAAGATAGTGAAATGAGATTTACTTACTTATTCACAATAATATTTGAATATGGACCTTCAAAACTGAAAGACCTGTAGTAGGAAACGTACATGATGAAAGAAAGTAGCCTAGTCATCAGTTCCTATCAATACAAGATAGTCTATTTTAGTATTTTATATGATGAAGTTTGATGTTTGAAACTGAGTTGTAGAGCGTTTCAATCACAGACTAGAGATATGCGCAAGGTTAAGGATCACAAAAATTTTTGTCATGTTAAAGTCTTTCGATTAGGGTAAGATTACGAACGAGTGAGATAAAAACTTCGTACGATAAGACAAGAGTAGGGTGAATTAGTCCATTTTTACCGAATGAATTCGTAATCACAAAACAAGTCTAAATCCAACACGATTCGTTCTATATATATAAGATTTTATGACAACTAATGAGTTTATAACCGAATGGATCAGTTGGTAAATTGATAAAATCTTTTGCTTGATTAAAAACAGAGACTACTAGAAGAACGTTTCATCTGTCTTGATTTTTATCTGTAGTATAATCTCTACATATAGTGGAAGATTCACTAGTTAGATTCAGATGCATTCGTCGAAGATTGTAGATGTTTTCTTTTTCATATTAGCATTCACAGCCGAACTTACTCATGCACAATGTTTTACGAATATGTCTCTTTGCAACTGCTGAACTATCAACAAAATATAGACTATTGTTGAAACAAATATTTTAGGTAAAAATTAAAATAAAATATAGAGTATGAAAAAAATTTTTCCCTGCACATCTCTATTACTGATAAGGTCAACTATTGATTTCGAATAAAAAAAAAAATACATCAATAGACTATCAAGAGACAAGGATATTTGCTCCGCTAAAAATCCATGAAGTAGAAAATATTTTTACGCATGCGAAATTCTATGAGTTTTCATTTAAAAATAATAGCCACGTTTATCATTTTTTCGAAAAACAATTCTGAAAATATTATCTATTCCTTTATTTCTATTCGTTCGAAATTTTTTTTTTAAATTATTTTCTTCTCAATGCGAAAAACATATATGAAAAAAAAACCAAGTTGAACAATGGATATATTTATAAATCGTCTATGACATGTTCTAATTGTTTTTTTTAACACATTTTGTTACAATAGTTGACCTTACATTTAAACATTCAAAATCATATGTTTTCGCGCATAATTATCAAAACGAAGTATTGCACATATATCACCTACACTTTTTGTGATTTATATGGACATAATACACTCATCATTTCCATATTACGCATATGGACAAAATGAAGTCAAGCGAAACATAATCATGACAAATTACACGATTAGTCAATAATAGACAACATAATTAAAAATGAAAAGCTTTTGAAATATACCTTCAACAAGTAATTTTTTACTATGCCAATTTTTATCAATTTTAACAACAGGCATTCGAGTTTGTATGGAAACAACAAATTGTTTTGTATTAAAAGTTTTAAGATAATATGAAAGTAATTGTAAAAATAACATTTCAATTTCTGTTGTATTTGTTGATTTCCATTTACGTGAATATTCATTACAAATACGAAAAAATTCTGGATATTGATTTTCATTCATTGTTATTGGTACATGATCAATACCAAAAACCTATTTTATTATTAAATTATAAATAAAAGAAAAAAAAATGAAGTAAAACATACATATTCATGTAGACATGGTAAAATAGGTGGATCAATTTGTTGAAGAAAATGAATAATCATTATATGAAAAACAATTGGATGAAGTGTTCCTAAATCTGGTTTATCTATATTACATATCTAGTAAATGAATTAATTACTTAAACAATAAAAATAAAATTCTAAACAAACTTTAGAAAGTATACGAAATAATCGAAGTAATTTAATAACTCGTGAATCAAATTTTGTATAAATTCGAATTAATTTTGATAAATTTATTCCACGATTATAACCTGATGTTATTCGTACACGCATATTTGGTTCATTAGTAATTAAATCAATACAAGATGGTTTATGTTCTGTATTAATACGAGCTTCTTTACATAAATCTATAGAAAACATAATTCAATATTTTCTTTTTTTCAATTAAATAGCATAACATACCACTTTTTGTTATAATTTCAAGTAGTTCTTTAAGTGTATCATATTGAAGCGTTTGTTTAAATTGTATATCAATATCCATAATACCAGGTTTTTCCAAACAACATTCAAATGATATAGAACCATATAAGTTTATTTGACAATCTATTCAAAGTGAAATAAATGAACTATGGTGAAAGAATTTTCTTTTTTATATATCAATCTTTTGAATTTAAAAATTGGATATGAAAATGAATTTTAGATTTTTAAAGGACAATAAAATGCATGAATGTCAAGAATTATAATATAGTAAATCCTATTTATTTCGACCCATTTGATTCATGATAGGCCAAAACAAATTTATACGATTAATACTTTATCACATTTAAATCTTGACACAAAATATCTCTACTCATTTTTTCAGTATCTTGCAAGAACCAATTTCAAGTCAAAAACTGGAATTAATGCATTTCTAATCGAACTCGATAATAAAAATTAGTGTAAGACAGTATAATCCGTAATCGAAGGTTTACTTTATATTTCTGTCAAGATAACTATAACATATCTTGTTTTCATCTTTGAATTGTGTTCAAGCTTCTATAATAAAGTCGTTCCGCATACTCATATCTATACATGTCTAATAAGAGTTTTTTTCTAACTTCTCTACAACTTGAAAATTTCTTAGCTAAAATATTGCATTAATCATAAATATTCATATTTACACCAAGACCTACTGATTATTGTAGATAGAGTGAAAACTAGTCGAAAGAATTTATTATTTTGTCTACTTAATAGTTTGAGGTCAGAATAAAACTGACAGTCAATCTCTCGTTCGACAGAAACTATAATAGGTATTCTGAAAGTGATCATACAATTTGAAAGTCTTAATTTATAAATTGTTGATTACTTTTACACTTGTAAGATAATGAAAGCAAAGTTACAACACGAAAAAAATTTAATAACAAAAGAAATTCATTTTCAAACTTTTGATCTATAAAACAAATTAGCAGCTAGCATTTTCATATATCTTTCTTTATACTTATTGAAATAATATATTTTTATCAAAAGATTGGCTTGGAAGTTCTCTTCAAAACTCATTATGTACGATACGATTACAACATTATTGAAGTTATATTTTAAAAGAGATGAACAAATAGAAATATGTAAACAGATGTAAAAAGAAAATTGAAATTGTTGATAATGTATTAAAAATCTATCGTGATTTTATTAGGTTATATTGACAACAAGCAATTAATTTATGGATAAAAATGATCAACAATACGAGCTATCTCAATTATTAAGAAAAAATTTATATTTTCTACTTTATTTCATCGAACAATCATTTTAATTAAAAAAACATCAAGATGATTATATTAGTTCGATAGGCTCTACTTGTTCAAAATTTCAAAGTCTAATACTTTGATTAAAATTTTTTTTTCAATTGTGTGAAGAATGTAGGAGGAATTTTTAAAATCTTAACAGAGTAATTCTTGATCAATTAACATGTAGCTTGTTGAATTCAGAATTTTCGTGTCTAGATTCATCAATTGAAAAAAAGGCGAATCTCTAGAAGCAAGACTTATTAGTATGTTTCTCTTCTCATGCATATTTTATTCACTGTACGGCATTATATATGACTGAAGGGTACTTGATCTAAATACATTTAATGTCACAATGTTCTCTTCAAACCAATCTTGTAGATAGTTTTCTATTCAATTTTTTTTTCATTTGATAATATCAGACACAATACAGAAATAAAATCCTAGACTAAAAAACGATCTCATATGTAGTTTACAAAGGAATCATCATAGATGTTCATTTTTGTTTTGATTCAATTCTATAGATTATATTGAAGTAAGACAAATCGTCAAAGGACTCGAATTCATGACCTATTAACCAATAATTACAATTGTTTTATTGAAATTTTGCCTATAAACATATTTAATTGTCAATAGATAGCCTTAAAAATTGCTATGAAAATCTACATATTTTTCTTGAGATATTCGATTACCGAAAACATAATGATTCATGGTAAGAGAACACAATAGTCTCGTCTACTTTGAAGTAGAATATCTTGAGAAAGAGATGTTTGTTTTTGTTGAAACTTCCATGACTATTAAATCTATTTATAAGTAAAATTTCAGCAAAATAACCATTACTCTTCAGTAGTAGATTACACATTCGAGTCTTACCTGAATATAATCTATCGAATGATGTAAAAATAAATCAAAATGGATTTGGACATCTAACATTATTCTTCGGTTAGTGAACACGATGACTTAGAGTTTCAAAGGTGTGTCACAGTCTCTTCTCGAAAAAACCGCTCTACTTCCTATCCCCAATTATAACAAAAAATCTTTTGTTCGATTCACTGGTCATTAATCTTTTCCTTAATTTTGACGACTTCAGAACACGGATGTACTACAATTTTCTCATATAACATTAAATTATTTAGTTAATAAAAGGCTATCTTAAGATTATGTTCAGTCATTGGAACTTTAGCTTACTGAACTCTATTCTTTTCAATCATGATAAAGTATAATGATTTGACTAAAAGATTTCTTAGATCATATATACCTGATCGTGACGCGAGAATTTGACATAATTGACGAAATACAGTTTTTCGTAATATCAAACTATTATCTGATAATAAACGTTCATTAAGAATTTTATTAAAAGCATGTTGTAATGCATTTAAATGTTCAGGTGTTGGTTCACGAATGTCAACTGTTGAACGACCAATTTCAATCTAGTTATTTTAAAAATAAGTAATCAAATATCTGTAATGCTATTTTTTTTTTGTTCTTCATACTTTTCCAGGTGAACCATCGATTTGATCATCATGGCTTCGTGCTAATAAGAATGAGAAATAAAACATAAGAAATATTTCATCATTTTATATTTAAAAAAAGGTTCTGTTTTTTTACATGAATCATTTCGTATAAATGTTTTATTTTTCTTCCGTCTTTCAAATGTTGATTTAATGTCTAAACATTCGATTAATGGTTTTGGATTAATTCGTTTATTAAAAATTGTATTTAATGATGAAGTTTTTAAAGGATCTTCATCCATATTTCTGAAAAATAAAGAAATTAATTTTGTCCTTCTTCCTTCATTGACAAACAACGAGCAAACATACGTTTTGTTCTCAGCTTCCTTCGCATTTGTCTCTCTCGCTCGCTTGGAATGTTTGGCTATCGTATACATTGTAAAAACCAATAAGATTCAAGAATAAATGACATCTATGTTGAATAAATTAAATTTTTTCTAAAATTTTAATCGAAATAAAATGAGAAATAAACATAAAGAAATTTTTTTTTATTTTAAATTTTTCATTTAAAATGATTTAATTAATATAATGAAGAATATTTCTTAGTAACGATAGAATATTCATGAATAAAATGAATAAACGATTAAAGAAAAGTTAAAAATGAGTTTAACAACTAAACGACAATTACCAAATCTAAATAATGAAAAAATTCGACAACTAAATTCTGTATTAATTGTAAAATTAAAGTTTTTTTTTCTTCTTTTTGAAAGAAAACATTATTATGTTTTTTTTTTTTGTAATTTAGAATACAGAAGATAATATACGAAATGTTCAACAAAATTTTGAATCATTTAAACAAACAACATCTTTAGGCGATAAAGTAAAATTTGGTTTTTTTTTTAGCTTTTTGAAAAAGAAAAACGTTTATTATTTTTTTGGGGGGAAAATTTTTAGTTTAGAAATAATAGTAGTAAATCAACAATACAAAGAAATAAAGGTGATCGTTTCAATAATGATGATAGCAAACAATCGATATTATCAAATGAACATGAAACTAGTAAAACAACAAAACAATCATTGTAAGTTTTTGAAAAGATTTAATATTATAAATTCGGGTTTTAGAAGTAATAGAAATTCTATCGATTCAATGATTTCATCAAAACACGATTCAATTGTTCAAGAGGTAAGATCATTCAAAATTTTATGAAATAATATAATGCTTAAAGGTATTTAAGATTGAAAGCAGAGAAGTTAATCTTATACGATGCAATTCTAAGAAAAACAGTGTTTAACCTTGATGTCATATTACAGAATTCACAAGGAAAACATCCACTGAGTATTAGAGATGTGTTAGAGCAGTTGTTGATGACATTACATCGGATTTCATACTAGAATCTACGGGAATACTTGTATTAAAAGTGTTTTTAGTGTGGAATCGAACTAGGCCTCTTCTAGTATAAAAATGATGCGTTAGTCTAACATGCATCAATAGCAAAGTGAAAATCCTAGAAATGGATCATCGTTTTCTCAATTCATTCGTTCTTGTAATTGAATCTTAACATTAGACCTATATGCTTTGTATATACACACACACATGAGTTTATCTACTAAACAGTTTATCGTTGACGCTTATTGATTTAACATTACAGTAAGGGTGGATTGGGACATTTTTAAATCACTAGATTTATCTATTGATAATACATATCAAGAGTCAGTCGACATCCTCAGCTGATCGTTCGCACTTTCAATCAAGTACTTCCTTTCAACTTAATTTTTTCCATCTGATGATAAGTTACAAGACGAAATCTATTGAAAAATTTTTGAAGCTGTCGAATACAGTATCCTATGTTGACATAGATCATAAAACCATATAGAATAAACGTTGATGACTTACAAAAGAATTTGTCCAACTAATAAATTTCGTCGAAATCATATTTTGCTGATTGTTAGTATAAAGAATGTGAACTCCTTGAGAGGCTAACCCGGTAGACAGAAGAAGTTGATTCTCTGATCGGAATGTCTTCTATTGTGAAGTAACATTCTGTATATATATATATAGGTGGACAGATGATAAACAAGATAAGAAAAATCCAATAAGAATGATGAGAGCAAAATGAAAACATCAGGTGACAAGAAGAATGCGAAATGAAAAAATCCATATTTGAGTGGAGAACGGAAAAAAATTGAAGAGAGAAAAATACATTAGGATAGAAATATCACGGAGTGGAAATTGGTGTCTCCACGATAATTACGATCCAAAGTTTAGATAAGAACCCTAACAATATATATATCATTACTGCTTTCTTCTTGAATTATAATCAATTTACTTACGTTTCAGTCTTACAAGGAAATTTGAATCAAGTAATTTTTATTTGAAATTTTATTTAGAAATAGATCTCATAGTCCTTATAATATTCTGTGATTTTCAACAAAGATAGATAGTTTCTTCTCAATATATTTCACAGATTACTCATTCACGTCACGATCGACGTTTACAAGAAATAGAAAATGACATAAAACGACATAGAGAAGAACAACAACAACAAAAATTAACAACATCAATACATAATGATGGTAGTAAAATTTTTCAAACACGTCGTACATTTAATAAACAAATAGTATTTCTTTATATATCTCTTTAATTCTTATCAATATACGATTTATAATATTTAGTATGAACTTCCATTACAAAATACGAAACGACAATTAGAAGAAAATGAAATAAATAAAACTTTATTTACACAACAAGTATATAAAGTTGATTAGAATTTTTATAAAAATTTAATTGAACATTATTTTAGAATTCAGCAACTTTACTCGATTGTGCTAAAACAATTCGTGAAAATGTATGTATTATTTTGAACAAAAAATGTGTTTAAATTTCTATAGACTTCATTTTTTTTTTATTTATGTGGTTTATATATATATAATTTAGGTAACACAATTTAAAAACCAATTAATGAGAAATGAAATAGTAAATGAGAAACAAATACAAAGTACTGAAGAATTATCTTCGTTATTAAATCGACGATCAAGAACAGGTTAGATTTTTATTATTATTATGAAAAGATAAATTCTTTGAGAGTTCGTTAAATTTGATTAACTGTTAAGGATTTCATTTTTGACATTGAAATTTATTGTTTGAAAAAAAACGATCAATTGTACTCTTATGTAAATAAGATTAGAGAAGATCTAACGAGGGAACATTCCCAAGTGTCCCATCGTTTTTGAGTTCGGACTCTATGCATAAGATAGATCCCAGTGATGTATGAAAAACCCCAGAAGAATAAGTGCCCTTAGGCCTTCTGTCTAGAGTTATAGGCATTTTACCGAAATTTTAGCCTTTGGCATGGTATATACCGAGAAATCGAATGACTGTATTTCGACCTGAAATTTTGTCCACAAATAGATCTATTTGTGAGTAGAATATCCTGAAAATTTCAGCTCAAAAGAATGTTTTATTCCTGAGATATTAAAGTCCCAAAAAACAGTAAATTCTAGCATCTTTCGTGGGATATTATATATATATATATATATATCTTTTAACTGATGGATATTATCTTAATAATCTAAAATAACTTCTTAATTAATAGAACATGATCATGTTCAAATGGAAAATGAATATCTTATGAAACAACAAACAATGCTTTCAAAATCAGCAACATTCAATGAAATGCTTAATTTTAAAAGAGAACTTGAAAAAAGTGAACGACAACGTGAAGGACTTTCCGATGAATTAGAGGTTTATTTTTTATTTTAGTTTTTAAAATTATTTATTTATTATTTCATAAATAAATTTAGTCATTAATTAACATATGTGATGAAAAAGACAAACTTATATCAAAAACATTACTTGAATTAAAAGAAGTAACAGAAAATTGTGACACATTTGAACGACAAAATACTAAATTACAATATGATTTAACATTAGCATTAGAAAAATTAGAAGAAATGACTGAAGAAGCTGAACAATTTGCAAAAGAATCAACAAATTCTCAAAAACAATTAGCAGATTCTGAACAAAAACGAGAAGAATTTCAAATTCAAGCAGAAGAAACAATTAAACAGTAATACAATATATTTTTTTGACATTCTATAATAAAATATAATTTTATTTAGATGGAAAGCTCGAGTAAAAAAATTTGAAAAAGATATAGAACGTTATAAACTTGATTCAACACAAATGTTAGAAAAAAATGAACAATTAATTAAAGAAATCAATACTTTTAAATCACAAGAATTAATTTTACGAGAACAAATTACAAAACTTGAAACTGATCTAAATTTAGCCAATGTTTGTATATATTAATAATTTTCAGAATTTTCAATTATTTATTTTAGACAAATTATAATCAATTAGAAGAACAATTTAAACGAAATGAAAATAATGTAAGAAAAAATATTTTTAATTTAAATAATTTTAAGAATATTTAATAGATTATTCAACTTCGTGCAATTCGTGCATCACAAGAAGTTGAAATTACAACGTTAAAAGAAACAGTCTATGAAGTAAGATTTATTATCATAAAATTACTATTAATCGAGAGGAATGCAACAAGAAGACAAACCGTTATTAATTTTGCTTGTTCTCAGTAGACTCTAGTGGATGACAGAGTCTCGTCTTAACTTCGAGAGGTTCTTGCACTAGAAGATCTTTATGGATGTATCTTTTATTACTGTCAATTCAATCATGTCAGAAAATGTTTCTTTTTTTTTTTGTATTCCGATCAATCTATTATTTGTATAATAACAACAGTTATTAATTTAAGCTTAATTCCTATCTATAACGCTGATGCTACGTCTAAATCAATTCTCAAATTAGTTCTATATAAAAAAAGTCATTTGCTTTTATATGTACATGTATAATAGAAAGAAGACTTCTACCATAAAAGTTCCTAATGAGATTGGTTGATTATGGAACTAGTATTTTCCTTCTAGATGTGTAAATATATAAAGAAAATTTGGTTTTATACAGAAGGGAATTCTGAATGTTCTGCATCTTAGAATAGGAGATACTAGAAAATTTATCACTTCCTCAATAAACTTATCTCATTGAGAATTTTGTTCGTACAAAGTTCGAAGTCAAGTTTCCACGTGACCACAGTTTTTTCTTAACAAAAAAAAAAGTAGTAAAATTTTGATATCCTAAGAACGAAGGTCCAAAAAGTCAAAACATTTCAGACTTTTCTATTACTCACTAGTACTCATCTAATAAACATTGTTTCGATTGAAAAAGGAATCGGACGCCTGGAGACGTTACTTCGTGAGCTGATGCAGAAACCTGCTGTTAAAAGAAACTATTTTTATATGATTTCGGCACGGTTCTATCAAGTCGAATAATGAGAATATAAGATTCTATGTTAAAATTTCACTTATCTTTGAGTAGAGGAAGTTTTTTTTAGCGATTATCAAATGAATTTGAATCTGAACTTGAAAAGAAATCATTCCAAATATAAAACGTGGATAAACTCTTTTATTATTATTTTTTCTTTTTTTTTTTGCATTTAAAGTTTGAAAAGCAACTCTCTATTCAACGACAATGTCAGTTAAAAATTGATAAAGAAAAACAGAATCTTCATCAATTATTACAAGAAGAAATCAATCATCGACAAAATCTTGATTTAAAATTAAAACAATCTGAAGTTTGAATTTTTTTCTTCTAATTTAAAGGAAAAATTAATTATTTCATATTTTAGAAAGATATTGAAACAATAAATACATCTCGTTCTCAATTGCAACAACAAATTATCGAACTTGAAAATGAACGAACAGTAGAAACTATTTCTCTTATATTCGTTTTATTTAAAAACAAAAGGATGACATTTTATTTTTAGAATTTATTACAAAAAATTAAAGAAATAGAATTTGAAAGAGATTCATTAACAAAAGAAAAAACAAAATTTATTTCATTAGAAAATGATTATGAAGATATTAAAGTTTGTTGAAATAAATCTATTTTATATATATATAAAATATCAATATTATATTTTTAGAGAAAATTAGAAATAACTAAAGTTGATTATACACATGGTATGAAAGCATTACAAATGGATTATGAAAATAAAATTGAAATATTTCAAGTAAAATTCATTTCGTAAATATAATTATTTTCTTGTTATCATTTGATTTTTCTAGTTACAATTATCTGATGAAACATCACGAATTGCTATGTTACAACGACATGAATTAGAACATAAACAAGAAATTGAAAGACTTCAAGAAAAAGCAGCAAAATTTGAAGATGAAGCAACTCAAGCACACTCTACTATTGATATTTTATCAAGAGAAATTAATGATAAAGTAATTATTTATTTTAAGGAGACAAAATAAAAATTCTACAATATTTATCTACGATCATCTTTATGTTAATGATGGAATCACCCAAACTTATATCCATTGCTTGAGTTAATATTGCAGCTAGAAGAAAGTGTCGATAAGACTAGAAAAAACATTAAATTGTTCGTCCACAGGGTTCTTTAGAATTGAATGATGGTCATTTCATTGAATTTTTTATTCAGCTTTACATATATACCAAAAAATTAAAAAAAGGAGAACTTTGACATCAAAATTAGTATCATCGCATTTCGTCGACAACTTTTTCTTCCTTTGACAGTTCGCAATTTAATAATTAAGCACTGTTTTAGAAGTGAATCACTATTAGTGTTTTATAGGAGATAGTTCAAATATATAAAGATATGGATACGAATGTGATTCTTGGTGTAGCTATGGATGTTGATGTTAGTGTGAGTTAAAAGAAGATCAACATCCACATCCGTTCTTGTTCAATGTTATTATTTAAAAATACACAAGTCTATTGTTATTAGTCATTTTTCTAGATTGAATTTTAACGAATAAGTAGTGACTCTTGACATGGGAGAAAATCCAAACATCGGTGCTTCGAAGTGCGAATGAAGTGCTATACTTCACGGCACATACTTAAATCTAGATTGAAAACTTAGTTAAGCGACTCCAACTGGGCTCCAATTGCCCATCAAAACGAATTTTTGTAGACTTTTACTAGTCTCACCAAGGTATTCTTGTAAGCCGAATATAAGTTCAAGCGGTAAGCATCAGTTGAGGTGGTTCCCTCGTCAGTCTTGGCAGTTTCATAGCTCTATATTAAGCAATATAAATCGATCGATTACAAGTTTCTGAAAGATGTAACCAGATATGGCGCTACGAGCTTGAAATTCTTCGATAACTTGCATAATCTACTTCTTATTCAGTAATGAATGAGATAAAGAACAAATATTCTTATCTTTCTATATATTGATAATTCGATTAAAATATTTTCTTTTATTATAAAAAATTTGACATAGATTAATTTATATATTGTTGTGTGTGCTTTTTTTAGGCTAGATTGATCGATGAATTAGAATCAAAGTATGCATTAAAGTTTTATTTACTAACAAAATAAAAACATTATCTATTCATAGAATTAACAAATTGACTGTTGAAACAACACATCAAAGAAATCAAATTATAAAAAAAGAGAACGATTATCAAGTAAATATAAGGATAATTTTTATCTTGAAAAGTAAATAAATTATCTATTTAGAATTCTTTTCAAACTATTTACAACGAAATAATCTATTGTACAGAATGTTTATCAAATGATTCTAATGAACCATTTGTTATTATCGAACCTGCAACAATATCTCGTGATGATATTGAAGTTTGGTTGAGTAAATTTAAAGTAAAACAAAAAACTAGCCGTTAAAATTTGACTTTGTTTTTTTTTTTCTTATTTTGAAAAACAAAAAGGCTCATCTTAGTTGGCTTAAACAAGAATTAGAAATTCATCAACAAGAAGAAAAAAAACTTCGTCAAGATCTTGATAATGCATTACTTGATTGTGAATCTGATCGAAAATATTTTGCATCTGAATTAGCAAAACGAGAAATTATTATTAATGAAATTACTAATAATCGTCAAGTTTGTGAACGAGAAACTTTAAATACATCGAATGAATATAAACAAGTCGAATATAATAAACATCATATATTAACTGAGGTTTATTTTTTCTAATTCTATAAAAATATCATAAATTTTTATTTTACATAGGATGAACGTGATCGTATTGATGATCGATATCGACAGTAAGATATTCAATATTATTCATACTTATAGAATTATGTGCGTGTTTCTAAACTAATTATCAGATTTCGACTCGGATTTGATTCAAAAAATGAATTCAATTTGATTTCTAACTAGACTTTTATTTATCTATTATTTAAACATAGTCTCACTGACAATGTTTTGGTATCTAATTAAACAATCATTCTTCTCTATCAATATTTGGCAATGTTTCATCGATTACAGAGTCTTATGGCAGTCGTTTTGTTTATATCTGCTGAAGTCAAAAGAAAGATTCTATATGGATTTCGCTGACTATTTATATCTATTGGTATGAAATGACTTCACAGAATATAATCGAGTTGGAATAAACAGTTAAAATCAGTACAGAAAGTTCATGCATTCGCATGTTTATTATGACACAAAAACTAATTTTATTTTCATGATCAAATTTGGTGACTTATTCATCATTTGTTAATATTCCTTTCACAGCTATCGAACAAAGAATTTCTTTACTTTGTCGAAAAGCTATAATTAGATCTTCAAAAAAAAAAAAAACAATGAATATTAACATAACTTAAAGTATATATTCTACTAATTGAGCTTGAGATTTTCTATTTTAATTGATCAACTAATGAGAATTCGAAATTAACAGAGATAAAATCAAATCCTAGTCTGGATAATAAAATACTAACAAATTTATTATTACTAAAATCTTACACTGTATATATATAATGAAGTATTGAATACACTTGCATTTTCTAATGAATATCAATTTTAATTGACTTTGTATTTTGCTTGGAAATTTTCATAAATTTAAACCTTTTTGTTTTTTTTTTTTTTAGATTTCAAATTATGATCGATTCAGTTAAACGAGAATTACATACAGCAAAATTACAACTTTCAGCTTAATCTACACAATAAATCTCAATTTTTGTTCCACTATAAATACTTCTGATTTTATGATGTGCTCATATTTACAGTAGTAAATCTTTTAATTTTTGTATTGTCTTAGTGTTTAGTATAACTAATCTTTTGCATCAGATAATCATTAACGATATTGCTATAGTTTTTTTTTAGATAAAAATCAGATAAAAGAGTATTAATTTGAAAAGATAATATGGCTGTTAAAACTGTAGCAACAAAAACATTTCAAGGCCGTAATGAACGTCGTCGTGGAATAACGTATGTTATTTTAGTACGAAAATCAGAATGATTCTGAAAAATTTTCAAATTAATTCATTTATAAAACATGATTTTAGCATGCAAAAAAAAATTCTTTCATTTCAATGCACACTATTTTTGTTTTGATATCTATACGTTTATAACTCGATCATATTACATTAATTTAAAATAAGTTATTTATTTGTATAGAGATCGTCCAGTTCGTTTTCGATGTTTTCTACAAAATACAATATTTGATGTTCTTAAAAATCGTGGATGGATAGAATCACGAGAGTAAGTAACTCATATGTCTTGAAACAAAATTTGAATTAAATTATTTTTTAGAGATGAAGAATGGGATTTTTATGTAAGTAATCATATGAAATAAAATTAAATATTAATGTTGCTATTCTATTAGTGGTGTGATGTTGGTTCAATGAAAGATCTTTTTGATCGTGGTTATTTTGAAGAACATATGCGTATTAATCATTTTAGAAATCATTATGAAGTATATATATCCTATATATTTATCTCTAATTGAAATCATATTTATTTGTATTTGATAATATTTTTAGCTAACACGTAAAGATTTAATGGTTAAAAATTTAAAACGTTTTCGAAAACAAGTCGAACGAGAACAAGGTCGTTTAGAAGCACTTAAATGTGATTTTTTTCCAACAACATATGTTCTTCCAGTATACTATTTGATTTACTTTAGAAAAGAAATAATTTGCAAATTTCTATTTAGTCTGAATATCATTTATTTGTTGAAGAATTTAAACGAAATCCAGATACAACTTGGATAATGAAACCAGCAGCACGTGCTCAAGGGAAAGGAATTTTTCTTTTTCGAAAACTTCAAGATATCACAGCTTGGCGACGAGTAACTAAATTCTATTTTTCTTTCAAATGATTTATTTATTTTATTTAGGGTGAATATATGACAGCATATGATAAAGAACAAAATCGTGAAGCTGTCGAAACATATGTCGTAAGTTATCTTAATTTAATAATCAAATATATACATAGAATATCTTAGGTGCAACGTTATGTTGATAATCCATATTTGATTGGTGGTAAAAAATTTGATATTCGTATATATATGTTAGTTACATCTGTAAGTCAACTTCTATTTTCAGATTTTTATATATGCATAAAAAATCGAAGATAATTGTTGAACATTGTAAAAAAAATGATGAAATAACATTATGAAATTTTTATAAAGATTCAATTTTAATACATCTCATCTTGTTGAAAAGTAACGAAAACAGATAACAATTGATATCTAAACTCAAGCATATTTTTTGTTTTGAAAAATTTCTTCAAAGTTTTTCTTAAGAAATATTTAAATATAATTAGTGATATTGAAATTTTAATCTATAATAAGATATTCTTTATTTTAAAATATTCAACAAAAGTAAATGAGTACGCTTATTGTTAAATGATTTGATGATAATATGTTATAGAAACAAGTTTTAGAAGAAAAAAAGGTCTATTATTATAATTTCACATTATACCAATGACAATTGTCTATGTAAATAAGGTGATATTTATAATATTAATAGAACTTAAGAAATCTCACGATAAATACATATTTTAATCATTTATTACCAATGGGTATATTAGATAAATATCTTTGTCTATTCAATTTCTTAAATATCTCACAACACTCATTCGAAGAAATATTTTCAAAATTTTTCTATGTTGTTTTTTTTGTCATTTTCGTAGTATAATCCATTACGAGTATGGCTTTATCGCGAAGGTTTTGCACGTTTATCTGGTACTCGATATACAGTAGAAAGTATTGAAGATACTTGTAAGTATTATTCTGAATAAATAAACAAAAGTACAATTTTCTTTTTCTTTTACAAAAGATGTTCACATTACTAATAATGCGATTCAAAAAACGGCACCAAACTATGATCCTGATAAAGGTAAAAGAAATATTTTCTAAATTTCAAATATTTATTTATTTTTTTCATTATTAAGGCTATAAATGGTCTATGAGTCGTGTTCGACAGTATCTCATAGCTAAACATGGTCATGAAATTGTATGTTTTAAATTTTCTAATCAATTAATCATTAATTTTATTATTATTATTATTGAAGGTTGATATAATGCTTAAACAAATGGATGATATATTTATAAAAAGTCTTCAAAGTGTTCAAAAAATAATGATTAATGATAAGCATTGTTTTGAATTATATGGTTATGATATATTACTTGATGCAAATTTAAAACCTTGGTTAATTGAAACAAATGCATCACCATCATTAACAGCAAGTAATCAAGAAGATAATGAACTTAAAATACGTCTTTTAGATGATATGCTTAATGTTATTGATATGGAAGGACGTTTAACAGGCAAAGAAAAACGTATTGGAGGTTTTGATTTAATTTATAATGATGGTCCTGTTTATTATGATGAATCCGGTGTTGAAACATTTAATCTTAATACTTTACGTTTAAATAGTTTTCTTGGTAAAATTTATAATATTTTATTTAAATTTTCTATTTAATTGATCTTTTATTGTTGTTTAGGATGCGCTAACGATCGAAATGTACAACTTCGACATCTTTATCGACAAAATCAATTAATTAAACGAATGGAAAAAGCTGCAGCAGCAGCAGCAGCAGCAACAACATCAAATAATACTAATTGAATTTTAGTTTTTATTATCTAGTCGAATTATTTTTATTTGTAAATAAATATTTAACAAATTTATTTAAAATCTATATTAAATTTTCTTATGTTCAAAATTGAATCATCCATTTTGAGAGATGATCTTCTTTTAGTGGATCTGTTTGTTTTATTTTATAAGACATTTCGATTGAAGTGTCTGATACGCTTCAGTCAATTCTTAAGCACTTTTTTTAGTGTTTATTCACGAATCAGATTATTTTATTAATTAATTTTTTTGTACTATTACTGTGATGTACTGACAAATAACACTGGTGATTTATCGTATCAATATTTAAGTGTATGTTGAAGTTTTCTTTGTCATTGTATTTCTGTTCATTCACTATGCATATTCCTTTTGTTCTATTGAATATTCCAGTATGTCACTGCCCATACATATATATATACGTGTAATCTTACCTGTTATCTCTCGTTTGTTCTTATTCATCTCGGCTCTTTCTTCTTTCATCTTACGAAGATATTGTCTCTGCTGATTTCTTCATTTCTTACATACTAAATAAACTAGGTATTAACCGTAATTTCTGACTTTCTCAATTAATGACGATCGGTGACAATTTCAATCAATGTTCAGAAATATTTCGAGTACTTTTTGCTGAATGTAAAAAACCATCAATGATCATAATGTATACTAAAAAGAGCGGACATATTATCTTGATTTTGGCATTCTTTTGACAAACAACAAAGTAATTGGAAGAAAACATCAGAGTTTTTATTAATTAGATGTAAATCTTCAGCAAATCGTATAGATGAAAGAGACAGAAATGAAAAATTTCTATCGGGTGTCTTATATGGAGAAGTGTGTTGTTAGTATTTTTGAAAATTATCCTCTACTACACCCTTGTTTAAAACATTTTTTTATCAAAAATTAGTGCTTGAAATTTTACACCAAATGGAACATTTGATTTAATAAATATAATCTCCTTCATTTGTTTTAATTACATGGCATTCTACTGTAAAACTAAGAATAGACTTCAAAATTTTTTCTTTTTCAATTTTTTTGACTGAACGTGCTATTTTGTCTATCAATGTTGCCATTTTGTTCTTACGTGGTTCCAACTCACGTTTTCAGCAAATTAATGCCATAGGCTATAATCTGCCTTCAAGATATTAGCCTTTATACGAGCTGTGTATGAACGACCAAGAGAGTATAAGAGATTGATAGAGCCGGTGGTTTTCGTCATTTTTATCTATAATCTAATTATCCGCTTAGGAAACCACTCTGCTCAAACTGCAATAGCTTATTCTGGTCCATCATTATTGTTCATATTTACTTTTTATAATTGTTTCTAAATCTTTCATTTTTATCTTTTACCAAATATGTCTAAAACAATTTTTGAATCCAATCGTTTCTGTCTTTATAGAGGATTTTAAGCACTTTCTTTTGATAAAAGAAGTGTTTTAGTCAATGGAATAATATAGAAGAAATTTCAAAATTACTCATAGTGCTATTCTTTATAGGCACTTCCGTTATATTTGTACACTTTCTCGGTGATGAAATCATTTCATCGTCATCTAAATCTTCATATAATACAGATTATGATTGTTTGATACATTCATTTATGCAAGAATACTCGTTAAAGACGAATCATAAGCCTATTGTATTTGCTCAATTCAGTAGCTTTTCGTAATTTTTTATATGGCTTACTACAGTTGGAATTGGAATTTTCTTGTTGAATGTACTACAAATAAGTTATTTGTATAATGAAATACTTGATCTCTTGTTTTTGTCAGCTTAATTTCATGAATATTCAAGGAAGATTATTTTTTAACCTTATTTTCATCTTTACTTCTATCAGAATGATAGAATTATTTCACCATCACAAGATACTTTGAATTCTGTCTTTAAAAAAGACATCAAACTAAATCGATAAGTTTCTCATTACTATTCTTCCAGAAAGTTTCCCAGTGCATCTTCCAAAAAACAAAATCAAGATTATACTATTTATCTCTGCTAAAATATTTGTAAGAACTAGATCCTTCGACAATTATGCTTCAGGCCGTAGGTGTATCTAACTTGCAAAGTAATTTCATCATAAATCGATTTCGATTTTATGATTGCGACCTGTATTTTGTACTTTTTTTATCGTTTGTTAGCTTATCAGATGCACCATTTGAATTTTGATGTTATGTATGCAATTTATTTATTTAATAATACTTAGTTTTGAACAAAAATAATGGAACAAGACACTGAATTTAAGCGAGAATAAGTATTTTGAATAATAAAGTTAGTTAAATACAAAAAAGACTGCTACAAGAAACGAACAACGAAAAAAACTAGGTGTTATTCGAGTAAAAAGCGAACATTATTTGACTGATTGATAGATAATACGAATGAGCTAAAAGGTATATACTACATGACAGACAATTAGTCAAGTATAACAGAATAAAATGCGTGCAAAATATGCGATGCCTTGTTTGATGATTTTGATAGATTTTTGTCGGAATAAGGTTGTTGTAAGACAGTAAAGATAGAAGCCTATGCCAAAGTAAAGACTTGACCAAATCAAAAGCATGGCTCGTACAAGTACATGGGTGTAAGAATCAAAGGTAGAAGCATAAACACGAACAACAGTATAGGTATGCAAAGGAATTTGAGTAACGATAAATGTAAAAACATTCACTACTGTCATCAAAACTAGGGCTCGATCAAGGACAGACATCGATCGTGTTGCACCTTGTTGTCGGACTTTCTGACCATTAACAACGATGACGCTTACGTTCCAAGCATTGGTTACCGTAACTCCTTGCTGGTTGATACGATGACGAGATTGACGAATATTATATAGTACACGAATGTTAGCCATACTCATAATCACAATCGGTACAATGCAGGTGATAATGGCTCGACAAGGAAAAAAAATATTCTGAATAAAGAAGGCATACATCGGTACATTACGACTTGCACAAGCGCCCGTGTTCGGATTTTGACTATTTAGAGGACAGAAAAAAAATGAAAGAAGTACACAGAAGATGACTAAATATATGATTGTCACTTTATAAGCATTTTTTCGTGTACAGATTACCTTTGAACGCATAGGCATTTCAGATCGAATGAATCGATCAAGTGAAACACTCATTGCTAGATAACTACTCATCGCTCGACTCACATTAAGTACGAACAGCTGAAGACGGCATTGAAAAAACACATTTACATAAATGTAGACATTATAAGTGATAAGAAAATCAGTGCACAATGTCCACAAGTGTATGGTATTGAAAATAATCATCACAGCAAAGAGAAGACCTGTAGAAACTTTCCGAAATTCACGTTGTGAGTAGAAAACGACGAATGAAAGAAGATTGCCGAGGAAACCGAAGCCATAACTAAACAATAGATTAATAGAATGAATAATCAGATAAGCAAAATGATTCACTTACGTAATACTCGCTAACACTGTTTCAAACCACAGCAGTACAACAAGCGGTGAGTGTACTCCAAAGACAGAAGATGCCTTCACGTTGCCGATAGTGTTCCAGTTCAAATCAATGATTGTCATATTGTTGTCTGTGTACAATTCGTTTACCAAAATTGTTGCATTGTAAGCCATTGTCATGTTTGAGTCTAATAAAAAATGATTATGAGATAGACTATTTTGGAAAGAAGGATATATTAATGTGAAAAGCAAGAATTTCAGTTCTTTTTAAACTCAAAAAATCGTTAGATCAGCATGTTTTCTTCACTTTTGGAAACTAGCAGGATGTCTTATGTAAGTTATCACGTATGTTCTGGATTTTCTTGTTGTTCAAAAACTGTCAAATAAGCTTATCAGCAGTTCTTTTCGTATGAAAAAGCCTAAAGAATGCATCGGTATAATTACGATAAAGAAAAAACGTAGCTGACTGGAAAAAAAACCAAATTAAGAAAAAGGGATCTACTCGTAAAATCGAATGAAATTAATTATATCATTCTAATCTATCGTTATAATGTAGGTTGTGACGAAAAACTTCTCTCAGAATAGAAATGTTATGAGAATAACTAACGTGTCATCATTATAGAATCAAAAATAGCAAGTGATTGGAAAGTTTTCAACATATAAAATGTATGCAAAAAGTTTCTTGAGAAAATTCTATATAAATTTAATTATTCAAACGCAGAGTATGTTTGAAAACTATTCGGGTGAAGAAAACGTCAACAATTCTTCTACGACTGAAGTGTCTCACGTGACCAGTTACATAATTTGATGCTACATTTCTTCAAGTTTAACCAAATGTAACTCAGCTCATATTTCTCTGATTGCAAAGATTAAAACAGAAGATTGTTTCGGCGATGGCCATATAAGAATAATTTTCATGCTTGGAGAATCAACATTCAGTCAAATTTTATAATGAAACATCGAGAGAGCATTGCATCAACGATATATTTCTGGATTTTGATTTAAACTGATATTATAGCAGATTGATAACTGTCTGCTAGATATGCAATAATTAGAGCAGAAAAGCGTCGGTAAAGTTGTCTTGTGTCATTGGAAATATGCAGAGATCAAGTGTTCTCACAGCTGAACAATTGCCTCAACACTACAAGTATCAAAATGTCGAAAAAAAAACCGAAACTCAGTTACATCAATTTTATGCTCAACATTTCTCTTTATTATTAGAACCAAGATTATGCAACAATTTAATGAGCTACACGTTCAGTGGATCCACTGCTATTTGAATCTGTTCGATGGAAACACATGAAACACAATATCTACAAGATAAGAACGAACTGATCTTGTTGAATTGAGAATAAAAAAACTTTTGTGCAATTTCTATTGAAATAACATGCATGTCAAATACGATGGAGTTCTTTCATTCATAAAGAAGGATCCGCACTATATTTGTCATTGTACGTGACGGAATCGAAGAGTCAGCATTTCAAAGGTTAAATGAACTAATTTAATGATGTTTTCAAAGATTGTCTTGTTTTGAACGTTAATGAGTACGAAACTGCTACAAAAGTCATCATAACATTTAATAGAAGAGATCAATTTATTGTTTATTTAAGATTTCGACAATAGAAATTCACAATCATCATCACAAACTACACAATAGTGAAAAGACAATCTCTATGCATATTACAATCGACCAATTGATAGAACTTTAACAATATAAGAACAATAAAGAACTAATAATAATTTACGATATACTATTGTTTGTAACATATATTACATATGTAACTTGTTGTCGACAGGCATTATCTCATGTAAAAATGTTCTATCTGCACATAACTTTATTAAGAATTTCCTTGCTTTTGATGTAAAAATAGATTTTCTTTGGTAATTCTTCTTTATCAGTTTGTCTCAAGCACTAAAGCTTCAGATCATGTGGAATTGATGAATGTTCTTTTTTTCATGAACATGTTTAGTTTCATTCGACGATCGTGTTTTCTTCTTGATGTTAGCCTGGTGTTTCTTTATTCTAGATTTTTTTCTTCTCTCTATCTTCTCAATGTAATATTTCTCACAATTCATGCATGATATTGTGCCTGGTCATTTTTTTAATACTTTTTTGATTTTTCGACTCTTTTTTCAATCGGAAGAAGTGGACATTTAGTTATAAAGAGTTTTCAACAAGTTACATTAATTTGTATAGCAGATTGGATTGTTTTTTTCATATTCGCATAATCTGCTGAAATAAATCGATCGATTCTTGACAGTAATAAACGAGAAACAAATAATTTTTTCTCTTGTGATGATTGTTTTTGTTTAGAAATCGCTGTTCAGTAATTATTTTTCCTGCATGTATACTAGTTGCTAATAAAATGGTCGATAACCATTCATGACTAAAAATTTTTTTTTCATCAATTTCAGCTTGTTATCTTTTAATTTGTGAGGCAAAGAAATTGAAATCATGAGAATGACAAATATTCGAATTTAAATTGATTTACATTTTGTGCATTGATTATTGTTGTATAGTAAGTAAAGATTAGTATTGGTGGGGTCTCAATGTTGCATACTATTATATCGTTTTATTCTAATTTATTTCGACTTGCTAGTATATACAACAATGATTTAGCTTTCATGACAGTTATGTTTAATTCTAAATTTTATATTCGATTGCCACTGAATAACTATTATTAAAAAGTTGTTCATATTTTTGTTGATTTTTTTTTTTAAATATTAAATCTATATTGTTCACACATCTGATGCATATCAATAGTTGATTTTTAGAGAATCTATTCAGTTTCTGCTCAAGTGTTGATATCAATAAATTGATTACTATTAGTACTGATTGCGACCTGATTGAACCTCTATTTATTTGTTTAAACACGTTATCGAGAAATATAAGTGTAATGTTACATACAGCCATATTTAATAATTGTTTGAATTATGAACGATTAAAAGAAATAGAGGAAGGAGTCGATCTCGTAAATAATCTATATAGAGCAATATCTATATTTTCATGCGCAAGAACATTTTTTGTGTAAATAATCGATAACAAGGCTAGTATTTTGAATTTTGTTAAATATTCGCTCAGAAATTTCAATAAGTCGCGAAAATAAGATGATGATTTACAAGGCCTATTATTTTTTTATAAGTTAGTAATGATATTTAGATAGGTGGAGATTTGATGACCCTAGAGAAGATATGATAGGACTTAGAGAATAATTAAATTCATGAGTTTTTAATTAACTATAGTTGGTAGCATAAGAGGAGAAAGCACAATGAATATGATAATAAATTGCTGTATTAGTTACATGGTCATTTAATAATTTGAAAATAAACTTATTCACAGATTTTTCTTTCTTTGTCCATGTATGTTAACAAATTTATAGTATTTTTATCTAGACCACTCGTGTAAATATTCTTGTAACAGCTCTAAATCAGAATAAATTACTTCATATCTTAGATAACCTAATAATTTGTTAGTTCAATTATCAAGTTTGGGTATGAATGAATGAAAAGACGAAACCCAACACACAAACATCTCCCCATGTAGAATTCATGTCAAAATGAACTTTTGCTTGAGCATCTGGATAATATATCATTAAATAACAGAAGAAGTTTATAGTCATTGCTGTTTTATTGTGACTTTAGAAAATTAATGTATCAACTTCCTCTTAAATATCAATATCATCTGATAGAAGCTTTTCAGCATGCCGTCGAGTCAGATGACAATTGAGAAATACAAAACTACTTCTACTCTTCTTTTCAATATTACTTGTCATTTCTTCGACATTGAAAGCAATGGTATATTCTTCAATAATTTTTATTAAGTGAAACAACATTGTCAATGGTTATTCAAAGAAGAAGAACTGTCTGCTGTGAAAACTCATATAGAACTTCAAGTGTCTTTCTCTGTTCACGTTCGTTTGATAGTCGATCGATAACAAATACAGATCACATTCCTGATTATCTTGAACATCTACTTATTATTTCAACAAATCTAACGAGGGAAAGTCCCCAGGTGCCACGCTCCGTTTTGAATCGGACATATGCCATTTCGTAGAGCTCAGTGAGAGTAGCAAAATCTTAAAAGAATTCTTCCCCATGGGCCTTGGGAGTCGAGTTATGCCCTTTTTACTGAATTTTTGACCATTTTTTCGATATTGAGCAGTAAATCAATCAACAGAGTTTTGATCTGAAATTTTGCCCATAGATAGGTCTAATCGTCTTTAGAATATCTTGAAAATTTCAGCTGAAAAGAATGTTCCTTTATCGAGATATTGGATATTCAAGTAGGTTGGCTTTTTGCGCCTTGTCTGTAAAAGCGATGATTTTTTAATAATTCAATATCTCGACAAAGGAACATTCTTTTCAGCTGAAATTTTCAGGATGTTCTAAAGGCGATTAGACCTATCTATGGGCAAAATTTCAGATCAAAACTCCGTTGTTTGATTTACTGCTCAATATCGAAAAAATGGTCAAAAATTCAGTAGAAAGGGCATAACTCGACTCCCAAGGCCCATGGGGAAGAACCCTTTTAAGCTTTTGCTAGTCTCACTGAGCTCTACAAATGGCATATGTCCGATTCAAAACGGAGCGTGGCACCTGGGGACCTTTCCTCGTAAGTCAAAACATTGATTTCAACTAGATTCTATCTTATTTAGCCTAGCAGTCACCTGGAAAAACGAATTTCTTCTTAATAATTTTCTTCAGCTTTGAAATGTGTGTTCATTGCTGTCTCTGGAATAAAATCAAATAATCAAAGAAGAATATTACACAGATATTTGACGAAACCATTCAACAAGTCAGTAATAATGTCAAGTGTATATGTGTGAGATATATGGATAAAGATCATGCGTTGTATTTGGTTGTTTTGCATATTTATTAATATGCTGAGCAAGAATGCATGATTGTTCGTTGATTGTGAACACTTAATTATATAAAAATTGAGTATCGCAAAATAAAGATATGATAAGAAGACGACAACTATACCAAGTATCATTGTTACCAGTTACTGGAAAAACAAAGTAGTTCAAATCAATTGATGAAATTCGTCAAATGTGTAAACGAGTTATAAGCCAGCATTGAAAGAACGTATAATCAAATAATTTCATAAGTTGCTCGCTATTGCTAATAAATGTTTATTCCAATCGAAGAAATAATATCTTGTCAGAAAGCAAAAAGTATATATATATATGTTTCGAGTCCTTTCGCTGAACACAAATAATAAAACCATTGTCGATATTCGATACTAAAGTTAGAAGAGGCAATTGTCTTGATCTTGACATTCACTTGACATGCGCCACAATAATTAGAAGAAAACGTAAGGTTATTTATCAATCACATGGAAATTTCTAACAAATGAATTATATGAAGATGTCAGAAGTTAAATATTCTATCATCTTTGTATAATTGTAAATGTCGTACTAAAAAAGAAAGAACATATTTCACAATATGAACCGAACCGGAAAAACAAATAGTTATTATTATCATTAATAATAGCATGTTGTTGATGCTTGTAAAAAAAGATACGTCCATATAATATTTATAATGATCATAGAAAAGAAAAAGAAAAACTATGTAACAATCAGAGAACTATATCACAGTGATTTATCTTGTTTAAATATTTTTCAAAGTTGAGGCACATTCAAAGTGTAATGAATAGAGCTAATGTTTAGATAATTTCGTTTTTATCTTTTGTCAATAATAAAAGTTCTGATTGCAAAGATCCTTGTATTAATAGCTATGTGTTTAAGATTAATCTAAATAGTGAAACAACGACATCAAGAAGTACAATTAAAGAAAATTATCATTTCATTTTCTACATTTTCGTTCTAGCATCTGTGGCCTCCTAGCTCATATTTTTCTTTCTTCAATCATGTAGTATCTTCATTTGTTTCGACTCATACACGAACATATGGTGACTTACATATTTCTTTTGCATATTATCTAAAGATGATACACGAAGAAAATGTTGAGATATTCCAGTGCACATTCGTTGTTTTTCACTAGCATATATGTCATTCGATATTATCTTGTGTATCTTTCTTCATTTAAAACTTTTTCACAAGATGTGCATGAAGGCATGATTATTGAATGTATAAATAATATTTCGTGTTTTTTTTCTTCTGAATCTTACATATCAAACATTCATTCTAAATAAGCACGTATGATTTTAGATTTTGACGTTTTATCGAATTGGTAAAAAAAAAAAAAAGATGCATATATCTCTGTTTATTACTATTATTCTTACATTTATCCAGTCGATTTTAAGTGCACATGTTCAAGATAATCGAATTGTTATTGGATCAAGTGTGGGTGGTGTGCTCGGTTTGGTAATATAGATTTTGCAAGATGATAAAAAATTGTTTTTGTCTATGAATTGTAGATAATCTTGATCCTTGATCTTATTGCTATTTTTGAATTACTCAAATCAAGTAGTCATGGTTTATGTTCGAAAATTATTTGGATTTTAATTATTATCTTTTTTCCTATTGGTGGTAAGTTATTGAATTTTTTTATTCATGTACTGATATAATTCTTCTATTTGTTTAAGGTTTGATTTTATATTGTTGTTGTGCTCGATCTAATACAGTTGATGAAATTGTTTAAAAATTTCGAACAAAACTAAAGACAATCCATCAATGATCAACAATGTCAAAGTCAATGGGAGCTTTTTTTTTTATTATTTTTTTTATATTTTATCTCATATGGTTATTCAAGCGTATTATCATATAACTTTCTATTTTTTTTCCTTGAATGATTCTATTTATTACTTCATTTAATATATGCATTTATGAGTTTTAGATAAATATTCAAGATTGTATTTACTATTCAAAAAGTAAATACTACAAGCCGAAAAATAATAAAATAGAGAATTTTGAAATTGAATAAACATGTGAATCGTTTGACTAATACGATACTGATAGAAATCTTCTCTGATGATGCAGTTATTAATTCTGAATAATTTATTAATATCTTTACAGCTCTATATCATCTATCAATCCTTTAAGTTAATCTATTAATTATACTCTACTGATCGTATAGTATTTAAACTGATTTTGTTGTTTTTTTTTTTTTCATCAAATACCAGCACTCTTTTGTCATTTATTTTAAAATATCTTTTTCAATTCGAAAACTCCGCATTGGCAACTGTCATTGGCATACAAAAGTAGTTGCGTGCTACTCGTCGAAAAAATCCTTTACTTGATGAATGTTGTTGATAAATGCCATTGTTAGTTTTTACATTTTCTTGCAATCGATCATATTTTTTTGTTGATGATAATTCACTCTCTTGACTTTTTTTCTCTTTAGAAGAAGAGGATGGTTTCCCTTGATAATGATGACGTTTTCGTTCATTGACATCTTTCATTTTTGCATGAGCATTTTTATAAGCAATCGACGGATGACGACGTCGTGGTTGATGATCATTTAATGTATATTTTCTTCTTTGTTTCACTGGTGGAGGTGATGGTGAAGAGCGTTCAAGTAAATTAAATAAATCGCAGTAAATACCATTATCTTCTGATCGCTGATAAATTCGACGAGGTGCAGGCAGAGGAGGAGCTTGTTTTGACAAAGAAGACGTCTGACAAGGATACGTAGCATAATAATTTGAAGCATAAGTAATAACTAGATCTTCTAATCGTCGACGACGTCTTGGTATTGATGGCGGTAGTGGTACTTGATCATGACAAGATAAAGAAGAACAAGTGTGATGATTTATTGTGTTAGTATAATCTGGATGGGTGAAATGGAATGAAGAACATGTAGAATCATTAGTAGGACAGAATGGCCGGCAGTGCATGTTGGAGATCATGCATGCCGGCTAATATTTAGTCCTAAAATAATAGCATAATAAGAGAAAACTCATTCTAATAATCTATCATTTCGACTTACATTTTTTTAGAATTGTCAATCGAGCGTTGCGAACAATGCGCAGCACTCTTGTGTTTTTTTTTCTGTCTTGTTTGCCTTTACCTTGTCTCTGCCTTTTGCTTACTACCTTACTGCGTGCGCTTGTGCACACACGTAATCAAGGCTATCAATATGCTTGACATCGTTGCATTACCAACTTGCGCATATAATTTTTCTTTTTCTCTCCTATCTTCAATTCTCCATTTGTACACGTTTACGGTCATTGAACCAGCACACGAGACGATTACTAGTGCATGGAAAAAAAAAGGAACGAGCTATAGCCTTGTTTGATGTCGATGCCGTCGTCACTTGTACGTAATCTTTTTTCTTTCTTCATTTCTTTTATAAATGTGTACAAACGTAACCTATAGCAGGAGCTTGACGAACGAGCAATATTTATGCACATCACGGTAGATGTGTTTGCCAATTGATCAATTATCCAACAAGCAAGACGAAGGCAAAACGAAAAAAAAGTCATCAGAACTACAGATCCATTAACAATTACATATTTACTGATAAGATATTCATGGACAATCTGTACCTACACAGATGTAGATGCTAATGATTTTTATAAAAAAAAAAAAAGACTGAATAGTGATATAAATACAAATAAAAGCACTTGTATTACACTTTCTTGCAATTATTGATTAGAAAAAGAAAAAAAACATTATTTGCTCGTCGAAATATTCTTGATTCGTAATCAAGAACATACTTGAAGTAATGCAAGCGTGAAGGACATCAAGTTAGATGAAGTCGTCGTTATTACTAATGAAACTACATTTGTATTAAAAGTTTGATTGTAGCATAAAAAAATAAACTACATATTTATCATTGTTAGATTTGGCCATAGATATTATAGCGATTCTATTTAAATAAAAGACAAAAGAATAATACAATGAAAAAAAAATTGATATTTTCTTTTTTAAATCTCTTTTATAAAGTGTTATGTAAATAGTAACTTTCTTGATTTATCTTTTTTAAAGATCTATCATTCCAAAAAAAATTCTTTAATTAAATTTTGTTTTTTTTTGATGATCATCCTCCATATTAAATTCATTGACAAATACACATGTAAATAAGAAGACGACGAATGTTTGTAGTAGTAGTAGTAGTAGACATTTCAACACACAAGAATGAGAGCAAACACAACAAAGTACAATTGAGAAAATGAAACGTATGTGCGTATCTATTTGTAAAATAGAAATAAACATAATGCAGATCGAGTCTACTACCAATCTAGTCTTACATATATACAAAAGATGGAGAATGACAGAAGAAAAAAAAAGATTTTTCGAAAAAAAAACAAAAAAAAAACAGAATACAGTCACTATTGACAAACAACATTTAGAAAAGAAAAGGAAAAAGATCATTAGACACACACGCACACACATACAAACAGATAAGAATTCAATATGTGACTTCATAGAGTGTAGCTTTTTTGTCTCCTGAACCTGTTAAAATATATCGATCATCTGCTGATATGTCACAACAAAGTACACTTGATGATTCTTTTGATTGAAATAAAAGAAGACCAGTTGGTGTTCGACAACAATGTATATAATTATCTTTACCAGCGGATATAAACCATTTACCTTGATGAGCAAATTTAAGTGCTAAAACACAACTTTCATGTAAACTAAGTGTATATTTATCATGAATTTTTTTCATTGATGGACTTGTTGCATTACTCATAGCTGATGATATATTTATTAACTCGACTGTTGATGATTCCATACCAACAGCAAGCCATTCACCTGTTGGACAATAACCCAATGTAAAAATTTGTGAATCAAACTCATATGTTTGTAATGGTGCATAATCATTACGAAGATCCCAACAACGAACTGTATTATCTAAGCCACCTGTCCACATTGTACGACCATCTGGTGCTATATCAATACATGATGTACCATCAGCTGTGAGACAAAAGAAATAAATAAATTTTAAAATGAAATCAAATAAAAAAATTCTTACCATGTCCAACAAAAGATTTAACTAATGATTGATTATGAATGTCATAAATAGCAACTGAACCATCTGAACAACAGCAATAACAAAGTTTTGAATCTGATGGACCAAGAGCAAGTGCATAACAAGCAGGTGCAGTTAATTTAAGTTCACCTTTAATTCTTGGCGATGTTGATGATGGTGGATGATTTGATGATGGTGGTGATGATGCATTAGAATTTGGTGTTGATGAACGTGTATTACTTGCTGATCCACCAGTAACTGCTGATAAATCACAAATTGATATTATATTTGCTTCACCACCAACAATAAGTGTACGATCATCAGAAAGTAATTTACAGAAACGTATATAACTATCATCATTAAGACATTTAAAATAGGATAATGGAGTTCGAATCGTTCCAGTTTGTTTAAGATCCCAAACTTTAACACAACCTTTACCACCCTAAGAGCAAGAAAAACACAAAAAAAATATATATAAAAACTTTCATGATTATTATGTTTTTATAGTTACAGTATAAACACGTTTTGATGGTTCACTTATTGTGACTGCACAAACAACTTCTCCATGCATTAATGTAGCAAGTTCACGTGCTGATGTTGGTATATTAGGACCAGTTAATGCTTCAGGTGTCATATTTACAGGTGTTGTCACAGGATTACCTTGTGAATCAGACGTTGTAAAATATGAATATGCTTGATTCATGAATTGATTATGATGATTAGTTGATCCATGTTGTTGTTGTTGTTGTTGTTGCTGCTGCTGTTGTTGTTGTTGTTGCTGTTGTTGTTGTTGTCGTTGTACTGCAGCCACTGCAGCTGCTTGAGCTGCTGCAGCAGCTTGTGCTTGAGCCATTTGCTGAACATGTTGATGTTGTGCTGCCATAGCCATTGCTTGAGCAACTTCAGCTGATGCAAATGGATGAGCAAATGGACCAAATGGATTTAATGCATTTGCATGATGTGGACCAAGGGCACCAAAAGCAGCTGCAGCTGCTAATGCTTCAGGTGAAGAAAATGGACCTGGATTAAAACTGAAAAACCAAAAAAAAATAAAATTTCAATTTCAATAATTTTATTTCTAGCCTACCCAAACGCAGCACTTGGTGGTAAACGTCCACCAGCAAGTCCTGGTGGTACACCTAATGGACCACCTTGTGACATTTGAGATGAAATAACATTTGATTGACCTCCAGTAATTGGTGTCATTGCTTTATTTGGTTGTGGAGTATTTCGTTCTTTTTTAACTCCAGATGATGAACTACCACGTTGTGAACTATCTTTATCCGACATAGGACTTCGATCACGTCGACTTCTTGATGAACTTCCACCACCATTTGGTGCTGATACTGGTGGTGTTGCAGGCATTGATTCATTACCAGGTCCACTTCCTGAACCAGTTGTATTATCAGTTATTTCTGATTTAATACCATTTGGTAAAAGAAGACCACTGCCCATATGACTACTACCATTACTATGTTTTTGATTTCCACCAACACTTGTATCAATAACTAAATCTGATTCACTACGTTCTCCATCACTTTCAGCTGTTGATTGTTTTATTGGTTTCGATATATTACTACTTGAACTTGATGGTCGATGTTTAGATGATTTTCCATTTGTTGATGAACGACTACTACTACTATTTTTTGTAGCTACTAAATCATTATTAGCTGTTCGTGGTGATGATGCATTTTCTTTTGACATTGATGAACCACTTTCTTCTTTTAGTCCAGGTGCATATTGAGAAGCTAAACTGCTTAATACCGATGTATAATTTAACATTCCTGGTGGTAGACCAGAACCAGCTCCTTGAAGACCAGGTGGACCGGGTAATTGAAGATGAGGTGCTGAACCAAGACCAGGAACACCACCAGGTAATGGTGGAATTCCAGAACCAGGTGTTGATGGATTCGAAGCTGTAGCAAGTGCAAGAGCTGTTGCTTGGGCATGAAATTGTTGTTGAATGACACTTCAATAAAAAAGAAAAATAAAAGAAAAAAAACCGAAAATAAATAATTATTTTCAATTTACCTATTAAGATCATTCATAGTAACTTGTTTAGCACGTTCGAGTGCAGGTAATGCATGTGACTGTTGTTCAGGTGTTAAATAAGGAATGATTTGATGAAGTAATGCAATTAAACGTTTGGTTATTTCAGTTTGTTTATGCATTTCATATGATAAACGATATGCCATTTCATAATAAAGACAATATTGTCTATGTACTTCATTTTTTTCTGCATTTAATTTTTCACATTCAATACGTAATTGTGCACGTTCACCTTGCATATGATTGAATTCTTTTTCTAATCGATCGCAAACATCATTAACACTAAAGTCGTAACTACCACCAGTGGTAGAACGATTATTACCATTACTGTTATTAAACATCTTCTATATAAGAAAAAAATGAAAAAAAAAAAAAAAAAAAGAAAAATATATGTGGTTGCAAAAAAACAATGACTATATGTGTTTAATGTTTACTTTTAGATCATAATTGTTTTGTTCTATTTTGTTATATTAATATATATATATATATATATGTATGAATCGAGTCTATCTAGAATGTCAGATAAGAAAACAAAAGAGTCATTCATTCATCAATCAATATATAATGCGTCCGTCCGTATCGGCGAACGAAGCAATCGTATAGCAGCTGACAGTAGCCATATTTATTAATTGATCAATGTGTGACAGAGGAGGATACTCTATTCTAAAACAGTTCAAAATGCATAAATGACTTTTATTGAAATAATTTCATTGGTTTATATTAATTACCATTCGGAAAATAAGAAACGAAATATTAATAGAATAACTCTGATTATTCTTTTTTTTTTCAATGGCGAATGATGATGAAAATTTAGTAGTTAAAACGTATGATTATTTTTGTTTTATTTTTAATTATTGAAATATAAAATTGAATGAATATATCTAGAAAATCATATAGTTGGCATTTTGGTAAATTATCACGTATACAAGCTGAACAATTACTTAGTAATGAATGTATTGGAACATTTCTTATACGTGAAAGTAAACATTTTCCAGGAGATTTAACATTATCAATTAAAGATGAAACTCGAATTCAACATTATAGAATTAAATATGATCGAATAAATGAAACATATACAATAGATGATGAAACATTCTTTCCTAATCTTCATCTACTTGTCCAGGTTTGATGATTATGTGCGATTTCCATTGAATAAAATATTTTTCCAACTTTTTTTTTAGCATTATCAATTGGATGCCGATGGTTTATTTTGTCGTTTAGAAAAATCTGTAAATAACAAATATGATAATATGGATTCGATAAAAATAGAAAAAACAATATCACCTATTATAACTCTTTCACTTAAAGCACCATCAGTGATTGATTATAGAGAATTGCAAATTGGAAAACTTATTGGATCTGGAGAATTTGCTGGTAAATGAGACTTCTTTTTTTTTTTTTTTTTTTGTAAATAATTATGATTGATGTTGATTGCTTTTCTGTAGAAGTTTATGAAGGAATCTATAAAAAATCACGTGTTGCAATTAAAATATTAAAAGAATCAAATTCAGTCACAAGTTTTCTTCATGAAGCTAATATCATGAGGTATATTTTATATTTTCTTATATTAATTTGTGTTCTAAAAAATGAATATATAAAGTTTATTGAAACATCGAAATCTGGTTCAATTTGTGGGTATAGCTGGAAAATCAGATAATGTTATTTATTTAGTTACTGAATTCATGGCTAAAGGTTCACTTCTTCATTATTTAACAACACGTGGTAGATCAGTGATTGTTCAATGTGATTTAGTTGGTTTTGCAATGTAAGTTTTTTTTTCCTTTTCAAATAATACATTATATCTATTATTAAGATAGTCTCTAGAGTTTCAACTCTATGTTTTCGTTAAATGAAAAAAAACATAACGGAATATAGACGATTTACGGCTCAAGCAGAACAGTATTTTTTTCTTATCCATAGATATAAGCCTTATTATCACTAGAAATATTCCAAAGTTGTGATAACTCAATGAGTGAAAATCAAATTGAAATCAAAAGAAATCGGATAGTTGTAAAATTCCCTTGTCAGTTGATGCTAGTGAAAAGCTACCTTGTTGAATGAATGTTACATTGTTATACATCAATACTTTCATCATATTGAAAAGACTCTAAAAGAAATAGATTTATCTGCCTGTGTGACTTAATGTATGGAGATGGTGCGTTATACAGAAATTCTTAGGAAAACATTTGCTAAAAAAAAAGATTATTTCATACTCGATTATTTAGTAAAAATACACAATCAAATGATGATTAAAACTGTAAACGATTGCCATTCCCTATGACAAAAATGAATGATCAAAAAAAACAGTTAAATACTGATGATTGTGTTTGTTCATGAACAATAATTCAATCTGTTTGATTTTGTATTTCTTTTTGTTTTTTAGTGATACATGTGCAGGTTTAACTTATTTGGAACAGAATCATATTGTTCATCGAGATATAGCAGCAAGCAATGTATTAATTGCTGATGATAATACAGCTAAACTAGCAGATTTTGGTTTAGCTAAATCATTAGAAACAACAGAAAAAGAAAATGGTAATAATATTAGTACAGAAAAAATAAAATGTCGAACAAAATGGACTGCACCTGAAGTACTTGAATCAAAAGTAATGTATTCTATTACATTCGAAATAAATTTGTATTTCTTTTTACGTTTTCTTTTCTATAGAAATATACACATAAAAGTGATATGTGGTCTTACGGTATTCTTCTTTGGGAGATATTTTCTTACGGACGATGTCCTTATCCTCGTATGGTAAAGCAAAAAAAAAAAACAACATTTAAAATAATTTTGTATTCTGTAGCGTGCTGACGATGTCTTGATCAATTTGAAACAGGGATATCGAATGGAACCACCAGATGGTTGTCCAATAGAAATTGGTGATATTATGCGTCAAGCTTGGCATGCTGATTCTGACCGACGACCATCATTTAGCGAAATACTTGGACGACTTAAACGTGTGGATATATTTTTTTAATCTTCATAATCATTTTGTAACAGCTTATATCGCATTTTTTTTTTCTCATCCGTCTATCGTAATATTTATGTACTGTTAATACTGTGATATGAATTTCTATGTATTATAGTTAATTTACCTTTCGAATGATAGTATTGTGTATATTCGTCTACTTATTTTCTTTTTCTCATTACAAGCCTAGTGTGTTTAGTAAAAGCAAAGTCTGTGTTGTTTTTCTCATATGTGCATATATTTATTCGATTAATTTTATCTTTCATATTTTCATATTGACAAAAGAAAATAATTGAAATCTCTTTTTTCCTGTGATACTCTTTTATTATTAACAATGTCGTTGAAATTATGCAATAATATGACAATAAAATTTGCAATTAATATTAAATCATAAATATATACATATATATTACTTAATAGATATTTACAAATTAACTATAAAATATTTGTTAAGAATTCGTTCTTTTGATCCTTGTTACGAGAATAATTTCGCTGTACTGATAATTATTTCATAATGTTGTACTTTGCGGATTGAAAAGAGATCTGTCTACTATCAACAGAGTTAAAATATGCTTAAGTCATGATGATAAAAGTATCTACTAATTACAATATACACGATATACATGAACAAAAAAAAAATTTTACAAAACTCTAGCCTATTTAACTCTATTAAAAATTGTTATAAATCAATTAGTGCCTTTTTGAAATTATCTTAATGTATGCTTTTTTTTTTGTCAATTTTCTGAAATTATTGTGATTTATAATTTATATAATTCTGTTTATTGAAGATAAACATGACATAAGTACTAAAGAAAAATGTGTTGTGCGTAAAAGTAGGAGTATTTTTCTCATTTAGTAAACAGTCTACTAGCATACTTATTATTCTTTCAAGTCTTCTGAGAGTTGCTTTGCGCATTTCTTTTTTACCATTCATATATCGAGCTGTTTAACAAAGAATTTTCATGCTTGAAAGAATCACCGCAATCCATTTGAAAGAAAGCAACACTTCTGATTATTATGCATCATTGAATTGCAACAAGTTATTATTTTACGATGCGGACGACACCTACCATCATGTGATAGTCGGAGATCTGTTAAAAAATAGGTTTTTTTTTATGTATCCCAGTTCAAGTCTACTTGAAAAGATCTTATGATTTTACTAAAACGTTGAAAGATCATTCCTCTATTATCAAATGTTAACATAAGCAGAAAAGTTTTCATTAAATTTTCCCTGGTCTCATCATTCATGACTCTCACAACTAGATAAAATAAATTGTTACTTTAATGACTTCTAATATTTATTCATTTCATTCATATTACTATAAAGTACAATCTGTTGTATTAAATATGAATATACTTGATATCAGTGAGAAAAAAAATTCAGAAAAGATTAGAAAATCAAATCATTCAAAAGTATACAAGACATTGATAAAAACAGAAAAATATTAAAACAACTTTAAAGAATCTTATTAAATATTATTCATTTAAACACTTCTAGTCGTCAGTTGGTTAGGAATAAATATATGTCATGTTCTATTGCATATCATTTTTCTAATGTTATGTCCAAAAATTTTACTTAACATATACGTACATATTCATATAGAATAATACAGATAAGAAAACAAAAATCAAGCAAACTTTAGAAGCAACTTGGAACATTCTCCTAATGATTCTTTTAGTTAAAAAGTACTGTAGGCAAGTATTGAAGTGTTAATTCAGATATTATTAAACTATTAAAGATTTAATACACTTAGTAAATACCAACACTTGAGAAGATTATGTCGGTGTGTCCGATCTCGGTCTTTCAAGTGTCAATATCTTAAGCTTTTAAGAAAAACACATAAGTTTGGTTTTGATAAGTACGAAAGAAAGATGAAAAAAGTACTCAGCATTTTGATAAGCTTCAGAAATCAAAGCAAATGTACAATGCCTATTAAAGCTTCTTGAAATATTTTAATATAGAATCTGTTTTAAAAAACATTCGTATTAAATAATATCATAATAAAACGAAAAATTACTGGTAAAACATATAGAGAGACCTATTACAGATCGTAGATTATAAACTCGGAATACCATAAATATTTATCGTGACCAGATATTTGTCATTGGCATGATAGTTTTTGAGAAAGTCTCTTCTATCACTGTGCTAAATTAGCACGGTTAGATTGAATCCACCAGATTCATCACGATTTTGACTGTTAGACTTGCCGATAGTCAAATCGGAAGCAAATTCATGCAGTTGTACAATCTGCCTACACAAGACGCTTCCGCTACCACTACTACTGCCATCTCGATAGCACTATCATAAATATCTCTGTCTGGCTAGAAAGAAAAAGTATCAAGGAGAGAGATGAGATAACAGCGAGTATAGAAGATTATTTATTTTGATGAATATACAAGTAGATCATATGATGTATGTATGAGGCAATTCATAGGATCTTATCGCCTTAATGCAATTGTGTGAATGTATGACTCTTCATTGATCAGAGATGTGTAGAACTCTTACAATGCTCTTCTTTCGATTCCATAAATCTTGTTGATATTGATTATCACATTGAAATTGATAGAATCATAAGTATAATAACAAAAAATTCATTATGCAAGGAAAAATGGAATGCAAAAGAAATATCTTTCGAGTTGTATATAAATCAAAGATCGTATAAGCGTCTCACGATAAAGAAAGTTTGTAAAAAAAATATTTCACAGAGATATTAAAAATCAAAAAAACAAAATCTTACTAGTTCACTAAGCAATAATGAATAATCTTGGATTATTAGGATGATGTATACCTCCATATCTCCTCACTTTCATGGTTTCCGATGAAAATAGAAAGTTAATTAAGCGTATGTCAATGAATATTGTTTGTTTGTTTTTTTCAATTAATCAAGTTGTTTTCTTTGTATTATAATCAAGTAATTAGAGGATTAAGAAAACTCATATCCTAACAAAAACCTTGAAAATATTTTTTTTGCATGATTAATTCACGTTTCAAAATTTGTTGTTTTTATCTTAGAAAAACAAAACAAAATCTATTAAATAACTAGTTGCTCATTACATCCAAATAATATTTACTTTAAATTAACTTTTCATATTTGATTTTAGAAAAAAATGAATCGAAAAAATTTATTCAAATTATGCTTATCTAAAATTCTTTAGACTTGGAAATAATTTTTTCTCTATCGAAAGGTAGTCAGATATGTACAGCAAGACTAACTACAACTGAACAAGTTTCTTTTTATCTCCAATGATTAATGCACGCAGTGAGAACATAAGTGTTATGCAAAAATACTAATTTGCATATCAGAAAGAAAAATAATCTGTGTGATCAGGATATATATTATAAGAGAAAAAAAAAGAAATAACATATGATTTTGATTGATCGATGATATACAATATCATTCTTTTGAATTGTTGGTATTTATCTATTATTTATATCTAATAATGTTAGAAAAACATTTCAAATGTAATCATTTAATCCTATCTATATTCCAAATTGTTTTGATTACTATTTTCTACATTGTTTATTTAACTTTCTTGTCATATTGTTCTTATTATTAATATCATGATCAGTTTACAATATAACATATGATAGTTGTCTCTGTTGGTAAGTATTTGCCATTTTTATTTCAGATGTTAATCAATATTTCAAAAAAAAAACACATATTAATTTATTTTCAAAAACAATACAAGTCAAACCAATGAATTCTATAATATTTTGTTTATTAGAGATATACTAGTTCACATACAATAAATATTCGATACTACACGCATACTTAGTTCTTTTTTTTTTTGCTCTTATCGATTACATAGGCATTCGAAAACTTGTTTGTTGATAAGAATAACCCATACGAGAAGCATCTAAGGCTGGATATCTTATTGACGATGGTGTTACTGGTATAGTCTGCTTTGCATCAGGACTATACACATCAGCATCACGTTGATCTACACAACAATCAGCATAAACACAACCAAAAATAGATGTTATTGTACCAACAATTGAACCAAGTGCACCAGTAGCAATTAATAATGAATTAAGAATAAGTTCATTTGATTGCCAACTTAGTTTAATATCATCAGAATATTTCGTATCATATTCAACAGGTATAATACATGTTATCATCATATAAAATGAAAGAACAGTTGATACAATTGAAAGTGCTGTAAATCCAATAATTGATGTTCGAGTACCTTCACGTGATGATAATATACCTACAAGACCTGCAGCCATTAAAACGAGACCAACCCAAAAGCCTTTGCCTAAATAAAATTAAACAAACAAATGATCATATTTGAAAAAAAAAGAAATTCTTATCGTTTACCAGACGATGGCCAAAGTGGATTTTCAATTTTTAATCCACCTTGAGATTCATTATAATTATAAACACTTGGTTTTCCTTGAAATAAATCGATAACAGATAAAATTAATGATGTTAAACCAATAAGAAATAATATAATTCCAAGTATAGCAAGAATACGAAATCGTAGACGATTTGATTCATTGTTTGAATCATAAAATTTCTCCATTATATAGACGATATAAGTGATATCTTTCTCTAGTTTTGAGTCAATATGAATATAAAGATGAGAAGAACGACATAGATAACATGATCTCAATGATCAATGAAGCATGACAACTAACATCGGTCAACTTTCAATATTTTTAATATCAACCAAAGAAATGAAGAAGAACAGTTAAATATTCGTCGCATTCGAGAGGTCATCTTTTCTATGACTGGATGTGTACAAAGAAAAAATCGCCGAAGACATTAATTTATTTCGTCTCATTTTTTATCAATATACACACCTATATTTGTATTTTTACTTCACTTGTATGAACTTCATTTTATAATATGTATACATATATATATATATATCTATTTATCGTTTAAAAATACAGATCTGCCCTTGACAGATATTAACGAAAAGAACAGCAAAAACTATTCTACAATGCATACAAATACATAAAAAATAAACAATCAATTTTAAACATTTGTTCTTATGTAATAATACGTAATGTAGGTTGTGGTTCATTTAAAGCTCGATCAAATTCATCATCATTATTGTCATCAACAAGTGAATAATGTCCTATTGATGATGAATAAGGTATAGTATGAAATTCAGTTTCAGTTGGCATAGCTGTTGGTGTTGTAGTTTTTCGTCTTTGACCTGCTATTAAACAACATATACATGCACATTGTTCAAGTAACATTTCAAGCCAATAAGGTTCTGTGCAAGCAATTATAAATATTTGTGTTAAATAAAAACTAGCACGTAATAATGATGCTAATAAAAATGATTTAAATGTTTCAGCTATATGTTCAAGATAGTATAAATAAATATCATAAAAAATGAGTATACAAAGTAATGATGTTACACGTATGGTCCATAGTTTTTCTATGGGAGGAATTTGATTTGTAGCACGCATAATATAAAAATAACGTAGAACAAAACCGATTGATATTAATGCTGGAATAAATAGTATAAAGTATATAACTGAACGAGCTGTAGCAAGTATATATAATTTCGAATAATTATATAAACAGTATTTAGTTGTATATGTTGAATAGATTAATTTTGAATTATTTTGATAAAATGGTGAAGCGAATGTATAAATAAGAATAATAAAAAGCCAAGTAAAAAGAGTATAAAAATGTAAGAAATACATTGAAGAAAATCGTACACAATAATATTTTAATGATGGATGTGCATAAAGAAAACGTTCAATAATCATATAAAGAACAAAAAAAATTGGAACCTAAAAAAATTCAACATTATATCGATTTGAATATTTATTTGAAAACTTACTGCTTCATTAGCTGATAATATAACATAATGAAAACGACAGAGACGTACACTAAGTATGTCAAACCAATGATGTAGAAGAAGAATTAAAGCTGGAATCCATGCAATAAATGCACAAAGAATAATATGAGTAGAAAAATAATCAATTACATTTAAATATGCTCGTGAATGAAACATTCTTACAATAAGTGGAATTGCAAGAAGATAAGTTAAAATTGTAAATGTCCAAATAACAACATGAACACTAGTCACAGAATATTTTTCTGGTTCAATTAAATCAGCTACTTGATGTTTATATAAATCTGTTCCATTAAGTAATCTTTTAATTAATTGATAAAGAGTTTCATTAATTAATGAGGAATTTATTGATAATGTCATATTTTGCACTGTTGTAGTTCGCGATGTTGTTGATAACGTTATTGAAGAAGTAGTACTCATTTCTATTCGATTATGTTGATGTCGGTGCTGTTGTTGTTAAGGCTGACAAAAAAAGTTGTATATGTGATAGTCACCTTATCGCCTCTTTTTATCGTATTCAGAAGAAATATTGTGCGTCCTCTGCGTTCCTTTGTGCGTCTGAATGTGCTGATTTTCGAATAGGTTGTGTAGCGAACGCGTCGCATGCTTGATTAATTTCATTTCTCCTTCTGCTTTCTCTTGACGAGCGGCAGCGACAGCAGCAGAAAGAGAAAAAGTACAAAATGACGATGTCAGCGAAAAAAAAAAAAGAGAGAAAGAAAAGAACCGAACAGAAGAAAGCATTGAGTAATGTTAAAATGGCGTCGACAGTCAGTATAGAATTGCGTATGAATGTGCCGACAAAACTGTTTTATGATAAAGCAGGAACAAAAGCTTTCATCATACACGTAATGTTCTTTTTCTTTCTCTAAATAAGACTACTAGGTCAACGCCATGCACCGGTATAAAATAGGAATGATGCAGAATAGCTAAATACATCAAATAGATCGATCCTCTTCTTAATGTACTTGAAAAAAAAAGCTTTTGCATCCGCTGAAGGTTATCTGTACATTAGTATAGAAAAAAATATTACATCTGTTTTTTTTTTCATTGATCACATATGAATATATTCAATCATAAAAATACATCGACAATAGCTGAATATATGTTCAAGTACAATCAAGCGTTGATAGTTCATTACTATGTCATGTATTGATAGCTATTGAGTGATGATCAATTGATGAAAAATCTAGTTATATCATCAAAAAGAATCAGGTGCATAATACGAAATAGATTAATCACATATCTATCAACAAAAGTAGGATTAATATCAAGTTTAATATTGAAGATAAACTTGAAAAGAAATGTTTATCATGGCATTATTTTGCATCAATGTGTGAGAATACATTGATGTTTTAAATGTTAAATATTGAAATGATCTTTCAACATAAATCATTTTTATTCATGCCATAAATTTGTTCTTTTTCTACTCATTTGGATTTAAAGTTGGTTATAAACTATTGCTGCATCATATAATAATGATCAAGATGATCTATTACTAATATTCATCAAGTGTAAATATTTATATAAGGCTGCAATAATTGTTACAGCACGTACTTAATTCAAATGTTCATTTTCTGTTTGTTAAATAGCAAAGAATCATTATTAATATCCGACTCAATTTTGGCTTCTCATAGAGAGGAATACATCTATGATGAATATTTACAAAACCATTATCTCAAGTAATCTATGGTCCTTAACGATCGAACGATAGGCTATTCAGAGATAAAATTTTATGACAATCGTATGTTCTTCCTATGAATTATAAAGAGCAAGCTATAATCAACAAGATTGTCTATCCATATAGACAAAATTGTTACTTGCTTTAATTTAATCAACGGAAATAATTAATAAAGCAGTATTTTAGAGTATAAAAATAGAGTCTCTCTGCATGACTAACATACATGTCAAAATCTAAACGTAATCAAAATGACATACTATTATCAAGGATATCTTTTATATATATTTTATTACTAGTTCCTTTTGTCTTTTATACTAACCATCTGATAAAAGACGTCTCAAAATCGTATTCAGTTGGCAAAAAATGTAAACTACTGGTTGTATATTTAATTATAAGTATTACTGCTGCAATACATCAATCTTTATTTATCTACATATTGATAATATTTCTCTACCAATATTATCAGTCAAATTACTAAATGTACTAATTTATGTGTATGTCACAGACACTTTTGAATATATGAGTCTATATACATGCCACAGTACTCATCTAATGATAATATTTCATTACAACAATCGATTAGCATGTGTTTAAGACAGCACGAATATACTTTTTACTGTTATCTTCGAAACCTTGAACGCAATAGTTATATTGAAAAAAAGCATAAAAAAAAGAACATGATATTATCTAATAATTTACAGAGATTGATTTTCATTGTTTATTGAAAATAATAACAAATACTCACAAACGTTTCTTATCATCAACAAATTATTTTTCTAATCAATAATAATCTCTAGATAGTGGTTTTGTGAAAGAAAAAACAAAGAGAAAAGTATGTTTCTCTTAGGAATTCTTTACAATCAAGTTGTTATATTATATCAGAATAGAGTTTTGTATTTATTAATTGTTTAACTAATTAATAAGAAAAGACAATCTTTCTTTTTTTTTTGAATTGATAAATGTTTTTATTTTTTATGAAATAATTCTTTTTCATTGGATATGTGAGATACTTGCTTAGTACTGTTTTAGATTCAATATCTTTTCATCATTTACGCATTGTGATGCTTTTATTGTAACGCAAAAAAAAACAGCTCAGGTCTATTTTCCAGCCATGGGTATATTTGGATTAAGATATAAATGCTACAGTATCAATGAAAAGAATTTCTAATTGGAACACAGAATTCAATTAAAATTCTCATGTAATGATTATTTGGTTATTGTAGTATTATAATAAGATAAACAGAATATGAATGTAGACAATGGTAAATGCGTTTCAAATACAGACCTTTAAAATTCTGCTTATGGTAAAATCTGTCACCTCTTATATTTATGTCATTTTGAATATCTTATTACTTCTGACAGAGAGTGAATCACGTCATAGTGAAACAGGAAAAAAATGAAATCATCTTTTATATCGAGATAGGTTTTGTGAAAAGAGATGAAATAAAATTATCTGACACGTACATTTTCATTTTCTGATAGAGACGTGTGTTTCGTTGAAACATGTTATTATGCTTTGAATGTTATATATGCAAACGACAAAAGCTTCCTAATGAATGTGTAATTCTTTATGCATGTTTTTAGATAGGCTTAACGATGCCTCGATTCCTACTTTTTCAAAATAATGATTAAATATTTATTGTACTAAGAGCAGTTGCCTCGGGCTGAATCTTTATGTGAGTCATATTTAATCTTGATCAGTCCATCTGATGCTTTTGTCACACTTGATGAAATGCGGGTAATCGAGGTAAGAATCGGCAATGATCGAGCAAAAATTCGGCAATTTGAGTCTATTCCTGCCAATTCTAAATAGACCAAATAAACCGATCAAAACTGACTAAGTTTCACGTAAAAGCTTAGCTTCAAATGACGGTTTTAGATACTGCAAACTTATACTCCTTAGTGTGAAATATCAGAAACTCATGGATTTTTCTTAGAATAAAGATTTCATATGTTTTGTACAGTACAATAAAACAAAAAAAATAACCTATGCGATTCGAACCAGACAAAAATCACTGGTAAATCGTCGATAGATCGTTGGATAAAATGGACCCTATACTAACAGTATTCATCGGTGATGACAAAAAAAAAACCACTGGCACACCAGCAATTAAACAATATCTACTGTCAATATATCAGTTATGGTGAGAACAAAGGTAGGACATTAGGAATTTGCCCAAAACTTTTTGAGAGAGAAAATAATCAATGCAGTAAATCATGATAGAACTTGCTAATGTTAATGTCAACATTCTCATATAACTTCTATAAATATCAATAAAATTACTTCGAACGAGATATGTTTATTCAGGGACATCGTTGCTTATCTGCTTAGTTAGTGAAAGACTAAGTAATCAAAGCTGTACAAAACGACAAAAATCTTTTATGCATCTTTCTTCATCTATCAACTTCGATTGCACAATAAGCTTCCTAGAATTAATTTAACAGGAATATAAGCAAGTTATCACCAAATCTTTCCGCAATATAAGAACTATTTTATTGAATTCTTCACAATAGAACTATAACCAGGAATGGATAGCAATGAGGAAGTCAAAAGTTTATTATAAATAGATTCCTAATTTCGTTTTTCTTCTAGTACAAAATGAGTATGTATAGAAACAGAGTTGTTTCACGGTCTATTATTATCTATTACGATTTTTAACAACAATCAAGAATTTTTCTTAGCAGCTATTTTACGTAAGTCATATGTCTGTAGAACTTCTAAGTGTGAGCAAAAAGATGGCAGAAAAAATATAATAGTGATACTGAGATAGTGATTACAACAAGATATGTCTGCTATATTTACTGGAAGACGGTTCATATATTTGGGAGAAGAAAAAAGTTTCAATATTGCAGTCTAGCAAAAGGACACTCATATCTAAAAATTTCTTGCTGATCTGACTTCTTTTTGTTGCAGATTGAAATGATTATAGTCGACTCTTTCTTACTCTATCTTGTATGCATTAAAGAATCATAATTGATCATTCCTAATCTAACTATATAGTATTTTAGGTAACAGTCTAGAACGTCCTTTAAAAAAATGTCCTCGTATTTCATCCTCAGAAAAAATGTCCTTTAAAAAATGTATTCCATATAAAAAATGTCCTTTCAGTAAAATTTCAAAAACAGTTTAGAATAATGTTGATAAAATTAATTTTATTTATAGTAACGAATTAATTTTTATTTTATTTTTCATTCGCAACAAAAAAGGAAAGTCCACGTAATAAATCTTGTGCTGTGATTTTGTTATTATTAAATCGATCATATAATTCTTTCATTCGTTGTTCAGCAATTTCTTGTAATGGTGCTAATTCATTTTCAGCTCTTTGTCGCATTACTTCTTTAAGATTTCGTATTTCCAATTCAGCAGAATTTGGTAAATGAGAATGTTCAGTTGTTTTTCCAGAAAAACGCACTAATTCATCATTAAGATTCGTGTGTAAAAGCACATCACAATTTCTATAGCACAACGCCGAAATTTAATTGTTTGATTTTTATTGAAATTTTTCAGCTGATATTGATAACCATTCATAGTTAACATAGCTTTTCGTTTATTTGATGTTGTTTTTGTAATTGTTGGTTTAGGTGAAATTGATAACAATGAAGATGATGATTCAGTTGGTTTTGACGATGAAGATGATGATAAGCAATTTATTGGTTTTGAAGAAGAAAAAGACGATGATGATGTTTCATCAGTTGATATGGAATCACACGATTCCATTGAAAAATAATTATTGTGCTTATTTGTAAATTTGTTATAGGTATAACTAATCGTACTAGAACATTTTTAGGGAACTCACGTATGTTTTCGAAGAAAATAGTGAGTGTAAATTTTCAGTTCGAGGTTTGGCGGCTCCCGCCCACCCCATTACGGACGCATAGCAACGGAAAAGAGAACATTACAGACATGCCCCCCATTACAGACACCTCCTATTACACACATCCCACCATTACAGACAACCCCCCATTACAGACCTTGGCAACTTCGTGAAAAAAAATTCTGCTCCAAATTGAGAGATAAAAATATAGCATTTTCTAATAATCGATTATCTTTAGAAAAGAACTATTATCTTTTGGAGATTTTAAATATTGGGTATTTTGTCATTAGTATAATGAAACCAAAGATGATATGTGAGTTCCACATTTCAGCCCCAAAGGGGCTGCACTAACAAGCGTTTTTTTCTTACTTCATTCATTACATTTTAAGATAAATGTCTATGTAATTAATATAAATCTCTAATACGATATGGGTGAACTACACCGACATCTAGATACTGGACTAATTTTATTTTAACATCTTCACAAGAAAGTGAAGGACATTTTTCTTAGGGACATTTTTTCAAGGACAAAAATCTGAAGGACATTTTTTCTGAGGACGAAAATGCGAGGACATTTTTAAAAGGACATTCTAGACTGTATTCGTATTTTATAATGGTATTATCTACAATGTCATGAATATATATTCGATATTTGTTTCAATTACGATGCGATTAATCAGAAACAATATAATAAAAAAACTTCATTGTTATTTAAAAGAAAAAAAAAATAACCTTTCTTAATTCTCTTAAGTTGTACGATCATATCTGTTAATCTAAGTACGTCAAATATGCTGAGTACAATAAAATCTTTTGTAAATTTAGTTATATATTATACAATTCTCATTAAACTACATCATGTAAACTTTTCTTTCTGTCTAAGTCTGCTTACGTTTTTCATTACAAATTCTTCAGGTTCGGTATTTTTCATTCTAAAAGTTTTCTACAAGATACCCATGAAAAATTTTTTTGCGAAAAACCGCTCGAAACCGCGGTTTTACTAACTGCGGTAATCAACGGTTTTCGAAACCGCGAAAGTCAGACCTTGTATGCGGTTTTTCAAAACCGTCAAGAACCGCGGTAATTTCACACCGCGGTTTTCACCGGTATTCAAAACCGCCTAAAAAGTCTGACTTTCGCGATTTATTTCAACGGTAATGATCGCGGTGTACAAATACCGCGGTTTTTGACGGTTTTAAAAAACCGCATAAAAGGTCTGACTTTCGCGGTTTTCTGAACCGCTGGAGACCGCGGTTTATTGGGCCGCTATATACCGCGGTTTTCGTAGCCACACCTGACACAGGTATGACCAGACTCACCTGAACTTTCGAAAATATTCAGGTGAGCCGCCCTTCGAGGGGCACTGTAGTGAGCTTTTAGAAGTTCCATTACCACAAAGTTACATTATAGTGAGAGATAGAATAAGAAAACTTATTTAAAAATTTCATGAAAATAGCAGGGCACGACATCCTCTTCGTCCTTACACATTCCATTACGATGGTATAAGCACCAGACATAGCGCGGTTCTTCAGCTGAAAACCGCGGTTATCAGTAACGCGGTTATTCTGCGGCACACCGCGGTTTCTAAGACCGCTGAATACCGAGGTATTTGTCATCGCGGTTACTAATGACTATACCGCGATTTTTGAAACCGCTCAATACCGTGTTATTTACCACCATAATTTCTGATGGCTGTACCGCGGTTTTTGAAATCGCTTAATACCGTGCTATTTATCACCGCAATTACTGATTTCTATACCGCAGTTTTCGAAATCGCTCAATACCGCGGTATTTGCCACCGCGGTTACTGATGGCTATACCACGGTTTTTGAAACCGCTCAATATCGCGGTATTTGCCACCGAGGTTACTAATGACTATACCGCGGTTTTTGAAGTCGCTGAATATCGCGGTATTTTTCACCGCGGTTTTTGAAACCGCCCAATTCTTTGCTATTTACCACCGCGGTTACTTATGACTATACCGCGGTTACTTATGACTATACCGCGGTTTTTGAAACCACTTAATACCGCGGTATTTGCCACCGCAGTTAATGATGGTTATACCGCGGTTTTTGAAATTACTCAACACCGCGGTATTTGCCACCACGGTTAGTAATGACTACACCGCGGTTTTTGAAACCGCTCAATTCCGCGGTATTTGCCACCGCGGTTACTAAGGACTATACCGCGATTTTAAAAACCGTTGAATACCGGATTATGCAATAGCGCGGTTTCCAATAACTATATCGCAATTTTTTAGACCGTTGAATACGTCGGTATTTAGAACCGCGGTCCTGAATACGAGCAACGCGGTTTCAGAAAACCGCGGTTCAAAAAACCGCCATCAACCGTGGTTATCCAATCGAAACCGCGGTTTCCTCTAGTAAAACCGCGGTTTTGAGCGGTTTTTTGAAAAAAATTTTCCATGGGTATTTGACACATATTAATGTTAGTATTATGCACAATGAATATGTTCTTAAGAGCGAATGAACGAACGATCTCTGAGTGATTATTCTCTGTCACTGCTCCATCAAAATTCACTAAATGAACGAGTAAGAAAATGAATGATTAGTCATAATTCTTCAATGTGCTTAAGAGAAAGACTATCGTTGATATTAACAAATAAGACTACGACTAGAGAGAAGCAACAGATAAGTGGTTAAAGATTAGAGCAGTGCTGCCACCTTTTGAAGTCCAAAAAGCAGAAAATCATTTATAAAAAGCAGAAAATGACAGAAATTTTATCATAAAAAAGCAGAATAAAAAGACAGAAAGCGTTTTCTGTGATATAAAGCTGTTTTGAAACTTTGTCCGAGTATACTAATTAAGTGCTTTCACATCAAATGTTGATCATTATTGTACAGAATCAAGAAAAACAATTAATTAACAAATAAACAGGATTATGCAACAAAGTTTCTTTTGAACGTATATTTTTCATCATTTTTAATAAATCTTGATTACCTAATCAATATTTATATATTTCAATGCATGATAAGAATGAATTTAAAAGTATTGCTAATAAAGCTGATATTAGTTCTGTTCCTATACAGTTCCTTTTATCATTTAAAAAAAGTTTCAATTTTCAGAATGCTGATTCCACATAAGGGTCGCTACAAAGTAGAGAATATAAAAGCATACCAGCTTCCTAAAATTTGGTTATTAAGTGAAAGAATATATAAACATCCATAACTAGTCGGAACTAACAAAAATAAAGATCATTTTTGTACCATTGAAAGAATTATAATCGAACAAAAACATTCCCATGTCATCGAAATCGTCACAAAATCGATGATTTTATCGCGTTATGTTAGCGATTAATCGAGAGATTATATCGCGATAAATCGTAAAAATTGGCGATTTTTTTTGAATTCTTGCAACAAAAACATAGAAAATGAAAAACCCATATGACTTTGATGGAATAGGTCGACCATATATAGACTATCTGTGTCAACAGCCAAATCAAAATCGCCGATTATATTGCGATATGCTAGCCCGATTAATTGTGAGATTATATCGCGGTAAATTGTAAAAAACTGCCGATTTTTGCTAATTTTCACCGAGAAATCGCCATTTATGCTAAACTTCAACAATATAATCACCAAATGCTAGCGATTAATAGGCGTTTTTTTTAAATGGCGGAGAATCGTCAAAATTAAGACGATTTTGAGGACATGGGTTAGTAACTATTGATAAAGATTTTTTTATAATCGTAAAAAATGATCTGTGAGATGAAAAATATTTTAAAAATATAAATTTCGCAGTATCCAAAAAAGCAGAAAAATTCTCAAAAAGCAGAAACCACAGAAAAAAGACAGAAAAATTTTCAAAAAGCAGAATTTTTCTGCTAAAAGCAGAAGAGGTGGCAGCTCTGGATTAGAGACTCACATCCAAAATATTCTAGGTTGTATATGATGGGAAAACGAGATTGAAAGATCTATGCTTTCTATGTTCGTTTAGTTAGAAAAATATTTTTGAATCTAGATTCAGAACTCTATTAACCTTTGATGTATTGAGTTGACTTGAAATAGTCATTTAACTCTGACTTAGATATATTTCATTCAGGGAAAACATCCGAGAGTGAGAGTGTATCAAAACTAAAATCAAAGCTAGATTGAGAGTGTGAGTCCCTGGGTAAATAAATATTCTCATCTTAAAATTTCAATATTTTTACAGTTAGAAATCAACATTCTTAATGCGCAGTTTCGATTGATATTTTTGTATCGACTAAAATGCTCATAAATTTATCTTTCATATAGATCAGCAACTGAAATCTTGTCAGATTGATTTCTTATTTTAGGTATTAGTATCAGTTACATCGTATATTTTATTCGTAAAAAAGATACTCATATTTTAGATATTACGAATGAAGTTTACAGAGAAGAATCTGTATGTTCATGTAGTGCACGTTGCACCTCAATCAATGCACGAAATATCACATATAATTACCTACCATAGGGTGTGAGTGTTAGTCTCGTTTTCATCCACACCCTTGTTCGGCTCAATTTATCGTTTCTCTTCGATAGAAGTTCTTCGGGTTGACTCCAGATCCGAATTCACATTTGAAAATTTTAGATCCGATAAACTCTACTTTTCAAAGATAATTATATAGTCTATCTTTTCATTTGAAATAACATTATTTACTCGATATATTCTTCGAATGTTTTTGAAGAGACTATTTCACAACAAAATGAATTAAACATCATATTTGATATTCATTTTGTATCTGTGCATTTTTATGAATTTTATTTTCAACAAAGAACATAACAAGCGAAACAAAAAAAAGATAGAGCAGCACATCGTTCTAGACTATGCACATAAGAAACATATTCAAATTGAAGCAATTTTTATATATCCTATGTCTCAATATGAATTGATCTAAGATTTGTACCCTCCAAATAAGTTATATTTTTTAAGAATATTTTATTGTTGTTCTTGGTTGTATACCATCAAAGAAAAAGTGCATGACAAAAAGATAGTGTTTGAAGGAATAGAGTAATACATTCGTATTCTTCAATACACTTACACACAGGTTTTGTTTGTTCAAAAAAAGAAAAAAAAGAAAGTAAACAAAAGCCAAAAAGTAATAATGACAACAATCCAGACGCGAACAAAAAAAAGAAAAGTTTACATATATCATTTGAACCAATAAAACCTGATAATTAACGATTTTCGACTAGAAGAAAAAAAAAACAAGAGAATCATTAGAATATAAATAAAATTTTAAAAAAATAAAACAATTATTTACTGTATGTAGCTACATCAATTTCATCGGGCATTTCAGTAATTTGTACTTCAAAACGACTTTGAACTTCATTAAGAATTGCTGCATCACTTTCATCGGCAACATATGTTATAGCTAAACCTTTTGTACCAAAACGACCAGCACGAGCAACCTGAAATTCAATATTTAATAACAAAAGCAAAGTAAAAAAAAAAAAATTCATTAAACATACTCGATGAAGATAAGTATCTGAATCTTCTGGCATATCATAATTAAACACAATATTAACTCGTTCAATATCCATACCACGTCCAAATAAATTTGTCGCAACAAGAATACGTGTTTGAAATTCTTTAAATTCTTTATAACGTGCCAAACTAAAAGACATATATATATTAAATTAATTGATTTAATTATCTTTTTTTTTTTTATTTCAATTAAAAAATAAACAAACCGTTCTTCTTGAGGCATTCCACGATGAATTTCAACAGCAGGAAAATTTTGTTCAGTTAATAATTTGCATAAAGCTTGACAACGTTGTACTGATTTAACAAAAATAACTACTTGATTAAATTCTAATTTATCAAGTAAATCAATAAGTTTTCGATTTTTTTCATTTTCACGTAATTTAACATAATGTTGACGAAGACCCTTTATTTAAATAAAAATTATATTATTTATTCTTTTCTTTTTTTTTTGTCAGTCTCTTCTATTTTATATACAGTTGGATTAATATTCAATGGTTTAAAAAAAAACAAGTATTGAAAAACTCTTTTTCTAAATATGATACGAAAAAATTCTAGAATAATTTTCTCTAGACCGAAAATTAGATTAAATTTTGCACATATCATAACCAGAATAAGTAACAAAAACTTACATGAAGTGTTAATTTAGTTTCATTATCAATATAAATTTCCATTGGCTAGAAAAACCAAAATTTATTTATTCTAAATTCGATCATAAAAAAATATAACTTACTTGTTGCATAAATTTCTTACATACTGGTCGAATGTCTTTACTTAATGTTGCACTAAACATTAAAACTTGTTTTTCATGTGGTGTCATCTTAAATATTTCTTGTACATCTCGACGCATATCTATATATATATATATTTAAATAAATTAATGTTATAAATTAATAAAAAATCTTTTTTCATACCAAGTGATTCAAGTACTTTATCACATTCATCAATAATAAAATGTTTAACATAACGTAAATTAAGTACTTTACTTTTAGCTAATGCTAAAATTCGACCAGGTGTACCAACAACAATATGTGGACAATTTTTTTTTAAAATATCTTCATCATTTTTTGTTGGTAAACCACCAAAAAATACTGATACTTTAACAGTTGGCATATATTTGCAAAAACGTTCATATTCACGACTTATTTGAAATGCTAATTCACGTGCATGACAAAGAACAATTACTGATACCTAGAATAAAATTTAAATTATTAAAGAAAAGAAAATTTTTTTTTCTAAATTCTTAATGTTTCTTACTTGTCCATCAACAGGTTCAAGTTGTTGAAGTGTTGCAAGTACAAAAACAGCTGTTTTACCCATACCCGATTTGGCTTGACATACAATATCTGTACCAAGAATAGCTTGTGGAATACATTCATGTTGAACTATAGAATAAATAAATAGATTTGTATTGAAATTTTTTCTTTTTTTTTTTTGTCGTCATATAAAACCTTCTGATGGATGTTCAAAACCACAATCCATAATAGAACGAAGTAATTCAGGTTTAAGAAGAAAATCTTTAAAACCACTAGCATGTATTGATACATATGAACCTCGTATTGTTCCACTTTGTGTACCAGTTGAACTTCCATTTTGTGTTAATGTTACACCATTATTTGTATTTTTATCTTCTTTTCGTGGTACTTCATCGGGTTCATCATAATCAAGAAGATCTGGTTCATCAGTCATAATTTAATTTATTTTAATCTGAAATTACGTTTTTTTTTTTTTTCAATTATTTTAGTTTCATCTAAAAGAAAAGCAAACATCAATAGATGCTATTTTATATATTTGTATGTATAAGAATTTTAAATAAAGATAATAGAAAAACAAAAAAAAAAAAAGAAAAAAAACAAACATCATCATTCGTATATTATCATTGAGAAAAAATGACACAAAAGAAAGAAAAAAAAAAGAAGAGAGAATATTTGTATATTCACTGTTATTTGTGACACATACGAATGCATACAGCATTAAAAACACATACACAAAAAGAAATGCAATAAAGAAAAGAAACAGGAAATTTAAACGTTGTTCTATCGAATTAATGAAACGATATCAGTTTAAAACTCACAGACAGATCTTTGGAATGCGCATGGAGAGAAAAAAAGGGAGGAATACAACAAATGTACAATTTAGAAAGAGAGAGAGCAAAAAAAAAGAAAACATCTAAACTAATGATATCGCAAAAGAAAAAAAAGAACTTTTTACAGAGAAAGAAAAGACATACAATTGGCTTTTTCTTTTCAAAATGAGAAAATATAAGAGATTGATTTTTTTTTTTTATTTACGAGGCTGTTATTATTGTTTGTTGTGATGTGACTGGTGGTGTATGAGGTTCTTGCTTTTTCTCAGCTATAACTTGATTAGTTGTTAATGATGAAGAATAATTGTTAGTATTTGTAGTAGAACCATTCCAAGAGGAATTTATAGGAGTGCTTGGAGCATTTGTAGTTGAAGGAATTGGAGTTGAACAATTCTGTAATAACAAAATAAAGTTTTGATAAAATAAGTGAACATTTTCACATCTATTTAATGATTTAATCGTTTTGTTTTCACGTCATATGTTGAGAATCGAATCGTAACTCTCATTTTTAGTAAGCAAAGCTGCAGTTTCGGGTAAATTTTTGAAACCGTTGAATTTTACCGGTGTTTAGTCGCAACAAAGATTATTCAACATATCTCTTCAACAGTTACGAAACGATACAATCAGTTTTTTTAATACAGCCGTCTGTTTACAAGAAAAACGAAAGTACCCTCAAAATTTGAACTAAATTTTATCATTTTTCAGGCGCTAATGTCACGTAACGAATGAGTTCTGTAGTTACATTTACATAATAGAACAAAAAAACCCTATGCTGACAACTAGTAGAAAGTATTTATAATCAGTCTGTGCTGTTTCAATAGTTCACTAATTTGAACTGATCTATCCGAAAATTTTTTTTCTCTATTACAAACAATATTTCAATAAGAGAACAAAAATTTTTCTCGAACATATTTGAGTACATTTTCAAAAGTTTCTCAGATCTAAAATAGATGTGAACTCGTTGACCTCGAGAAATAAATATTATTCATTGATAAAAATAGCTGTTGTTCTAGAGTTCATATAAGGACATTATCGAATTATCATACAATATATAATGATATCTATGATATGATACTTTCGAATATTGTAAACTATAACTGTGAAAGAAAAGTTCTTTAAACAATGAAATTGTATTCATGTAAGGCAAACGCACTGAAATATCTCACATATTCAAACTTAATAGCATTCTTATCAATAATTAATTATTATTCAGACAGATATGGCGTGCTCATATTCTGCCTTTTTTTTTTTGATTTATGAGCTTTATAGTCTAAGTAACTATTCAATAGATTTTTATAAGTGATTTTTTTTTCCAGTAAAAAATTGTTCCTCCATACAATTTAACATATATATTTTCATACGAATTCTTGTCATTTAACTTATATGTAAATCTATAGAAACAAACCTGATTATTAGCTGACGGTGTTTGTGGAGAATTATTATTTGTAGCTGAAATTCTTTTTCCAGCTATTGATAATTCACCATTAGTTGTTGTTAATGGTGGTGGCGGTGGATTATTTGAAAACATTGATGGTAATTGTTGTTGTTGTTGTTGTTGTTGTGGTGATCCAGGAAATATTTGTTCTCGTTTAATTTGATTTGGATTTAAAAGTTGTGAAGAATTCGGTATAAATTGTTGTTTTTGATGAAGTAATGATTGTAGATTTGGATTTTGTTGATATCCTTGAGACATTTGATGTATAGGAGAATGATATTGTGATGACAGAGCATTTGGATCATATTGTGTATTTTCAAGTCGAGTTATATAACGTTCATCTTCATCATCCATTTCACCACCCATTAATGATGGTTCACCAACAATCATTACATCCTATAATTATATTTTACTATTTCAAAAAAAAAAAAATAAAAATCATCGAAATTATCCTACTCCTGGCATATTATTTATTGTTTGTGTTGAAGGTTGAGAATAAATATTATTAGCAGGTGAACGTTTTTTTGTTGGTGTTGTACAATTATTTATATTAGACTCTTTAGTAGGTGGTAAATTAGTATTATTAACTGCTGCAGTTTTTCGTTTTCGTCTTGGTTTTGCTGTTTGTCGATTATCTAATAATTAAAAAAAAAAAAATATTTTCTTTTAGTTTTAATTTTATTTATTCATACCTGAACAAGTTTTTGACCAACGTTGATGTAAAATTGTTTTTAAACAATCACGAGGAGAAAATGTTGTAGTTTTATGGCGAGACATTAATTCTTGCATTGGTTCAAGAATTTCACATAACTAATACATATAGAGATATATGAAAAAATTTATTTTCTAAATAGATGAAAATCAATTTTTTTTTTTTTTACCCTGAGAAAATTTAACATTGCTAATGTTAATCCATTACGAGTAAGATTTTTTGATAATTGATCAAGATACATTGGATTATCGGTCTAAACATAAATTTTCTATAGTAGTTTTCTTAATGATAATGAAGATAAGAAAAGTTTCGTATCTTCGATATTTCAAAAGTTTCTATACAGAATTCTATGGAACATGTGATTCTCAAATCTAAGAAGAAAAATTTGCGAACTTAATAATCACTTTTGAGTCGAGTCTAAGTGAATCAAGAAAATTATAAATATCTTTAAACGAGTTCTGCTCTTGACTTATTACTTCGAAGACAACCCATATTTTAAAGAGAACTCCAACAAAACTGATTTTCAAAATTCTATACAGAGACAGATCTTAACAAGAATCATTTATTGTGAGAGTTTAAAGTCTTTTTGTTTTTTTTTCTCCATTCTAAGTTATGACTATGATAAAAGTGTATCTTTTATATTGTTTATAATCATTAGCAGATTCGATATAAGTTGAAATTTGAAAATCAAGAGTTCGAAACTCATTCGAACCTACATAATGCGTGCAGTTCTAACTCAAAAGTGATTAATCTATTGAAGAACTATCCTCGTCAAAAACCAATGCTATTAAGCTGTTGTTTCTCACAATACCGGAGAATAATCATTGAGACAATGCTCATTTGCTAGCGAAAGACGAACGACATCAAAATCAAGATGACAATCTACAATGAGTTTAATGCAACTATATAGTATTTTAAAACCTTTCAAAAGACTTGTACAAAAATCGTCAACACATTAGAAAGTACTTTCTAAGAAAATTCCGTAGAATTTACTTTTTCAAAGGTGTAAAAATATGTTTATCAGTAGTAAGCATTCAATGCAAATATACACAAAATGAAGTTTTGTGTTCTATCAAAACTCAAGTTATACTAAATTCTTAAAACGTATAGAAATAATTATCTATGAAATATTTTAAAGTTGTTGAGATTTAAATTGAAAAAATCTCTCTCTATATAATTATGTATACCGGTATGGCAACAACACTTCGTGGAATTAATTCTCGATGTTGTTTTATAGCAAAATGCCATGATTTAATACGCATTAAATCATCAAATGTAAATTCAATATTAAAATGTCCTTCAGTACAAACCTATAGATAATAAAAAAATAAATAAATATATTATAAAAATTTTTGAATATTCTTACTTTCATGTAATATGGTTTTCCAAAACAAGTTATTAATGATCCTTGTTCACAATCAATTGATATAGTTGGATTATGAAATATTTCTTTTGATTGTTTTAATAAAAAATTAACTTCACTAATGCCACCTTCAAATAATGTACGAAAAAATCGAGGAATTAAAACACGTCCAATATCTTTAATTAAAATTAAATAAAAACAAATTTTTTTTTTTATTTTTTTTTATTTCAAAGAAATATTCATACTAAATCGTTTTGGTCCATCTTCTAAACATATTGATATTGATAATGTAGCATCATCTTCAAAAAATTCATTTACAAATGAATCCCACCATGTACCATCACATTCCTAAGACAAAATTCTTATATTTTGTTTTTTTTTCAAAACAATAAATTTTCTTAAATATTACTTCTGTTCTCATAGATAAACGTTTATTTAAATCATATATACGATATTCTGGTGAAATCGGAGGAGGAAATGAAGGTCGAAATTGTCTCATATGTTGTGGTCTAATGAAAAAAAGAAAATTATTAATAAAAAAAAAAAGCAAATCAACGTACGGAAAATGCAGATCACGTGGAGGCATGAGTGAAGAAAACCGTCCTGGATGGTTAGGAGGTGGTAGGGATGATGGATGTGGTGGACCTTGCCAAATTCCACCTGGGCCAGGCGAGTCAATAAGACTAGGTTGGAATCCACTTGGATCCACTTTTGATCTTTAAAAACTAAGTTGTATACAAAAGAAAAAAAAAAAAGAAAGGACAAACCGATTTTAAATTTTAGCCACGACAAGATTAAATATATATCTTTCTTGTTGTCTATGTCTCGTCAATACCGTTAATAGACACCATTCGAGAAATCTAAATGGTTTACCATTAGAATAACATATTTTATTTCATCGTTTTTCTTTTCAATACGAAAATGCTAATGCCATGTTGCTCTGGTGTCATTTATCTATATCCTCCTTATCTTCTCGTTTTTTGTCGAATTTCTTCCAATCAAAAAAAATCAATATTCATTCATCAATAATTGTTTTACATAAAAAATAATATAGTTTTTCTAGAAATTTTTTTTTTCATTAAATTCTTCATTTAATTTAGAAATTACACTTTTGTTTCGATAGATGTCACTAATTTTGTCATGAGAATAATAATAGTAACTTAACAAACAATAAAAAAAATGAGCGATGAAGCGGATCAGGTACAGATTGTCTTTTTTCATTCAGATTAGCTTTTTAAATATTTTTTTCTATGAATATAGAAACCAACAACATCAATTGAAGAACCACTTGATTTAGTACGATTAAGTCTGGATGAAAGAGTATTTGTTAAAATGCGTAATGAAAGGGAATTACGTGGTCGTCTTCATGTAAAAATAAAACGTAGGAAAAAGTATATTTCATCGTCTTTTTCTAATAACTTTAGGGTTTTGATCAACATTTAAATATGGTATTAGGTGATGTTGAAGAAACAATAACAACAATTGAAATTGATGAAGAAACTTTTGAACAAATTTATCGAGTAAATTTCAAAAAGTAAATTTGATTTATTAACTTGTTTGTTTTTTTCTTCTCTTTTTGTAGCCAACAAAACGACAAATTCCAATGTTATTCGTACGTGGTGATGGTGTTATATTAATTTCGCCATTAACTAAACAAACATAATTCTAATCATTTTTTTTATTTTGAAAGAAAAAAAACACTTTATGCTTGAACAATCGAAATGAAACACAAATGTTTTTTTTTGGACTTTTATAAAAATCTTAATAATTATTTGTAGACAATGAAAAACATTCGTCTATATGTTATTTTGATTGATTTGTCTTTGATATTTGTATTTTCTGGTTCATCTTATTTACCTGAATGGTCATCACTTGATACAAGACCATTACCTAGTTGGTATGATCAATCAAAAGTGGGCATTTTTATACATTGGGGTGTATTTAGTGTTCCATCGATTAACTCAGAAGCTTGGTAAGACAGGATTAGATTGGGTTGTTTTTTTAACTTATTGAAATATGTGTAAAGTGACGAAG
>CAJNOP010000031.1:967779-999406 GCA_905250075.1 Rotaria sp. Silwood1
TGCACTGATCATTACAATCCAGGACATCTTGTTGAACATAAATGGGAAAATTGTTTTACTGTATGTCATTTGCTTTTGACAGTAATTTAAGTCTAATCTAATTTTGTTTCGACAGATCGACAAACATTCGTGGGGTTATATTCGCACATCGGGTGCCAATGATTATCTTACTATTCAAGAGATTCTTAATCAAATTATCACTACTGTCAGGTTGTTATACTATTTAGCATAGAATATGTGTTATATGTTTTTATGTTTAGTACTGGAGGTAATATATTGATTAATGTTGGTCCAACATCATATGGAAAAATTGCACCAATATTTGAAGAACGTCTTCGACAAATGGGTTCATGGTTGAAAGTAAACGGTGAAGCTATTTATAGTAGTATTCCATGGAAATATCAAAATGATACAATTAACACCAATGTTTGGTAAGTTTTTCCTATTGAAAGAAACATTTGAAGATTTTTCAGTTTTTGTTTTACCTAATAGGTATACATCATCGAAAGATAAACAATATGTTTATGCAAGTCTTCTTGTTTGGCCTAACGATACCGCTGAAATTACACTAGGTGCACCAGTTAGTTCAGGAAGTACACGTGTAACACTTCTTGGTTCAGATGTTGGTCCATTAAAATGGCGTTCAGCTGGTGCAAGTGGTGGTATCATTATTGATGTGTCTAATATTAAAATCTATTCACTTGCCAGTGATTGGGCATGGGTATTCAAATTAGAAAATATAACTCCAAAACGAATACATATGAAACTAGAAAAACATAAATTACAATGATAGACTTTTTATTCTTCATTTTTAATTTCTAATAATTTTTTATAATATTATTTTGAATAGCGTTATATTAATCCTAAATATTTTAGTTCATTCGAAAAATGTACATTTGTTATTATTTATTGATGATTAAAAGTTTTTTTAATTTTCATATTATTCAGATAGTGATATTATCGATATTCACGTAAGATTCAATGATAGTAAAATAAAAACCTGATTGGAAGACTTTTTACGTTTTCTCAAGAAAATTCAAGTCACCCGAGAAATCGATCTTGCACCAGATGCTTTCAAACTGCATAACATGGTCAAAATAGATTGGTCCTATAGCGGAGAGACTATGCTAAAATTTTCAGCTGTATAAAATGACATTTTCGAAAGATATTCAACAAACAGGGATCGAAAAAATAGCTCATATATTAACTTCGAAGTTCTCTTTGTGCTCTTATATTCAAGTTTTCACGGTTTGTTTATTTAAATGGACATGCTAGACTATAGTGCCTTTTTTTTTCAATACTCTTATTTTATATGCGAAGAAAAAGAATGACAAGCTCTTTAAAAATGGTCATCTATTTGTAGAAATAGTTTTTCTATAGAATAATAAAAAAAGAAATATTTATTCAATTTATCCAAAATAAATCAATATAAGTATTCAAAAATGAGAACTATTCTAGAGAATTGATTTTTTTTTATTCTTTGAATGGTATAGACCAAAAGAATAAGTCTTTCATTATAATTCATGTTAGATCAATTTTTGATTGTAATATTAATTTTTTGTTAGACATTGATATAATAGAAATGTGTGAGAAATATTACTTAAATAAAAAAAAAAAAAGGAACAAATAGAAAACAAAAGGGTTATCCAGATTTACTTTGAAACGAAAAGAAGATATCAGAAAACTAAAACTCAATAAGAAAGAACAAAAAAAAAATGTTTTAAAATATTTCTGAGATCGATTTCATAAATGTCGTTTGTCTTGATGGTAAGGCAAATCGATTATTTGTTTCATTATCAAATGTTGTTAGTGTTACATTAGTTCCAAATGATGATGATGTTTGCTGACGTGGTATTATTGGTGGAAGAATAAGACGACTTTTAGATGGTGCACTTTTTGTTGATGGTAATTCATCTTTATTTATTAGCATTAAATCTTCAATGACTGGTTGTTTTGATGAAGAATAATGATGATTTTGAGTTGATATCGTATCATCAATATCCTAGATGAATTAATTAAAATAATTATTAATTTTTTAAAATTTAATTTAATACTTGAGTACAAAGTAAAGCATATGGTGTTACACAAACACCACCTTTAACCAGATGACGTCCATCAATATCGCTAAAACGATGACGTCGTTCTCGTCGTGTTATTTTTTTTTGCGTTAAACCTTGTTCAACTGATATTCCAAGTCCAGTGCTTTCACGCTAAATAATTTGAATTCATACTTAAAAAATTTGTAATAAAAATAAATCTATTCTTACCCATAATAATGATGAACTTTCGAATGCAGTCGAAGCTGATTTAAATATTAGACTATACTATAGAAATAAATCTATATATGCTTTATTAAATATATTAATTTGTAAACATACATCATTGAGATTGGCAATAGATAATGATTCTTGATTTTCTTGCTCTTCATTATTAACAAATGTAACTTCATTTGTTAATAAATGATCTGTTTTTTCATCTATTATTGATTTTTCTTCTATGAAAAATAGAAAAAAAAGAATATTTATTACATTTGCATTACAGTACAAACCATCATCGTTATAATCAGTTTTTTTCGCAGTTTTTACTCTTGTTTGTTCTCGATTCGTTTGTATTCTTGACGTAAGAAATAAATCGATATCCCATGGATGTCTTTGTCCAAATATTCCAATTTGTTCTCCATTAATTGTCCATAAACGTGTTGTATGATCTGTTGAACCAGTTAAAATAAAATCTCCCTGTCCTTTATGATCTGTCCATTCACAAAAAATAATTGGTGATAAATGTGCTTGCCATGAATATACAAGTGGTGGTGGTGTTGAATCAAATTGAATAGGTAATGTTGTTGAACAACAATAATTTTCAATATTCCATATACGAATTTCCCCAAGTGTATCACCACAAATTAAATAATTATTAGTTGCATCAGTACACATAGCTAAAATAGATTCACCTGGTTTTGATGAACCATGAAACATTCCCATATCTTTACGTTCACCATAAAGTGACCAACAATATATTTTTCCAGCTTCACTTGATAATAAGACACCTATTCATACATAAATGATTTTTTAATAAACAGAAGAAATTCTTTTTTTTTCTCAAACGAGGAAAGTCCTCTAATTTACAAATTGTTTTTAACTCGAGACTTAGTGCACTATGTAGACGTAAATGAACTATAAATACTCTTGGCCTAATTCTGCAGTATTATTGTATTTTTACGATAGTTTTAAAGAAATACAATGGTCCCTCTCACGACTACAAAAAAAAACTGATTTTCGAATTTCGACTTGAAACTTTGCAGAAAGATAAGTCTTAGTGAGAATAGTTTTTTTTAATAGATGTTTCAGCTCTAGTTGCTATTTCTATCCTAAAATAAAATTATGGTAATAGCGTGTCTTTTATATTGCTCATATAAAGCGACAGATTTGATGTTCTTATTCCAGAATAGAAGCTAAACAATAGACCAAAAATAACTCTTGTTGGGGCCTGTCCCTATGCAAAGTTACATGTTGAAATTCAAAAATCGGTTTTTCTGAATTTTTTCACGAAGAACACAGCATTCATTAAAAAGAAACTATTAACGTATTCTTCCTCCGATATAAAAATGTGAAACACGATGAACTTGCTGGTATTCTATAAGAGCGATTAATCCATATATATATTTCGACTTATGAATAATGCATGTCGATAATGAAGGATATTAATAGCAATGTATTGCAGTGAATATGAAAGAAAAGTAAAAAAATGACTATCAAATTATTCAAATTTTCACTTCTATACTTCAACTATGCTCATAGTTCATTTGAGTCTACAGGATGTACACAGTCTCGACTTACAGATGATTTCTCAGTTAATAAGCTTCTCTCATTACAAAATACTTACCAAATTTCATATTCTCTTTAGCTCGATATCGAAGAAAGAGAAGTTTATCAACTGGCACTGGAGTATTTCGTTTTGCACGACGTGCTGATGAGCGATGAGAATTCATTGTGGAACGATGACTAAAAAGGTTAAACATAAGGTTGCAGAAAAAACTTTAACAACACATTAGTTTTGACTCTGTTTTCTATAATGTTAAGTCACTAGCTCAAATTCAGATACTGATTTTACTAGTCAATGGAGTTTTTTTTATATAATGGGTTCGATGCCAAGATTTCATAGATGCATTATGATGAGAATGTTTCGAACACAATCAAAGATTGTTACATTTTCTATGATCTTCCTTTCAAAAGTTAAAAGCATTATAAAAAATGAAAAAAGATGAAATTCATTAAGAAAAAGTGTTGTTTAGATTATTATGATATTTTTAACTCTTTAAGAGAAGGCCGTATACAATGCAGCGAATCTTCATCTTGTCCAGGATATCATGGTTTTTGAAATACCATTGTTAAAAAAAGTAGCTTCTCGGATTTGGAAACTATCATGTCCGATTTTTTAGAAATTTTCCCATTTTAGTTTCATCAATGAAAACTATTATAGAAAACAAAATTCAACACTACATTATTATTCAATTTTTTTCATCACCTAAGATATATTCAAATCATAACAAGATAGAAGTTTTCTTACACGCTTGTTTTTGGTGGTTTACGTAAACATATAATTAATTTTTCTGTATCAATACTCCATACATTAATTACACCATCATATGAAGCTGTACACATTATATTATTTGTTGGTAATAAATTTTCTATACATAATATATCATCACGATGTATTTGTGAACCACGCCATGATAGATCAGCTTTAGGTAAAACAAGCTAAATAAAATAAAACAGAATTCACTTTAGTTTATTTAGAATATCAAAAAAAAAAAAGAAAATGTTTGTTATTGTTAGTTTTAAAATAAAGATTAATTCATTCATTGATTAAATCATTCCGTATTCGAATGTTATTGCATTCGAATTTTGTCTTTTATTTTCATTCTATAAATACCTCAACTGCATTTTTCTGATCATCAATTCTATCCTAAAATATTATTCATATCTATAAAAATAAGTTAAATACAAAAAAAAACAACAAATGATTACTTCAGATATAATATCAGGATATTTAACTATTTTTCTTGACCATCCAACTGTAATAAGACTTTTATCTGTAAAAAGTATTCCAGTAATTTCTGCATCTTCAGCACTTGGTAATACATGAAGATTTAAACCATTCGCACTATTCCAAATCTTAGAAAAGAAAACTTAAAATAACAAAAAAAAAAAAATCAACTATGAAATCATACTTTAATAACTCCATTTCGAGCTCCTGTTGCAATTTTACGACATGATCGATCAAGAGAAATACATGTAATTTCTTCTCCATCATGTGCATCAAGGATAAAATAAGCTTTACGACCTGATTCAATATCCCATGCACCCATACTTGAATTATCTGCACATGTTATTAACTTTAATCCGAAAACAAAAATAATTGTCAAAATGCAAAAAAAAGTAACAATGACAACGAAACATTTACTTGTTTAAGTTTAGGATTATATATAGCACAACTAATTGGTGCAGAATGTGTTTCAGTAAAACTTCCTTCTCTAGCAGCATCTTTTCCTAATTTCATAAAACATATATAATCATTACATGCTACAACCAAGCCACCGGGTAAATTTGTTTCAACATTGTTTGTTGATGTATTTAAATATAAATCAGTTGGAAATGGTCCAAAACTTGGTGTTTTACCACCTAGTGTACTCGGAAATCGTATTGGAATTGTTTGAAGACAAGTATATTCTTTTAAATCCCAAGCTTTAATAACCTATGAAATGATTATGATAATACAAACGAAAAATATCTCATAAAAATAAATTCATACTGCATCTTTACTAAATGTATAACACTGTACTAGACGTGAATTAATTTTAATATCAACTACGGCTGCATGATGTCCTTCTAAAATGGCCATATTTTTTTGCGTTACATAAGGGTTCCAAATGCGTGCAAGATAATCAGCACCACCAGTTATTAGCATATTCAATTCTTTACTGTAATCGAAACATTCGCAACCCTATAGGCAGAAACAAGAACACTTCATTTTAGTGATTTTTTATGTATAATAAATAAAAAAATGGAAATCAGCCTAGATTTTTATATTTATTTACTTTATATAATCGAAAGACATATGGTTTCTTCAACTTATTGACATTTGTAATAATTAAGGAATTACGATGGTCTCCACTCGATGCAATAATTGAATTATTATGTGGTACATAAAGTATTTTTCGAACATATTCTCGATGAACAGCACCCATACAATAATATCTGACATATTTTTCATGATCTTTCAATTCCTATTATATAAGAAATAAATAAAGAATAAGTTTCTTTTTTGAAAAAAAACCCTATCTAAAAACTAACATCCCAAAAAATACGTTGAACACTATTGCTAGTTGCTTTATCAGCTTTCGATGGATCAGTTTTACGTCGTAGTGGATCAAATAAAGCATTAACTGGATTTTTAAAATATAATATATGTATTAAACCACAATCATCACCAAACATCAAAGCTGATTCACTATTTCCATTCTAGAAAAATAAGTTTGTTTTTTTTCAACAATAAAAAAATAAAATTTATTTTATTTACCGTACGACTTGGATAATAATCTAGACAAGTTGGTACATTTTTTACACCTAAAATAAATCAATAAGATTTCTAATATGAATTTTCTGTTGTTTTTCTCTGATTTACCAAATAAAGCAAATTCTTCAAGAAATGTTTCATTTGAAATAGTAAAAAAACGTAAATCCCGACTAGTTGATACAAGTGCTAATTTATGTGCATCAGTCATATAAATTGCATCTGTTACCCACATTCCAGCTCGACGACGATTTTGTCCAGCACCACTAACATTATTATTTGTTCCATTGTCAAGTTCATCAGTAGCTGAATATGTTTTTTCTAGATTTAAATTTGTTGTCCATAATCCTAAATAACCTTCTTTACTTATATTAATAAATTTAACTGGATTTTCTAGATGAAGTATTTTTGCTGTTAATTCTTGCTGAAAAAAAAAACAAAGCAAAATTTATGAATTTTCTTAATTATTGTAAATGTAATACAAACTTTATTATGAAGTATATGACGAATTCTGGGTTCACTGTTAAATGGTGACATATGAGGAGTGTTTTCAAAATCTTCTTCTTGATAGAACTGAAGCATATAAGTACAAAAATCATTCCAATTAATTAGTCCTGTTTCTTTTGAATTCAACTAGATTGATGAAAATAAACATATATAAAATCGATTTTTAAATGAAAGTTTTGTTTTATAATTACTTTATCAAATAATTTTTCTAATAATTGTCCATAGTGAGTAGGATCTAATATAGATTCAAATGCTTCAACAAATTCTTCTTTATTTAATGAAACTGAAAAAAATCAATGATATAAGCAGAGAGTAAATAAAATAAAATTTCTTCTTACTAAGTGTTTTATCATTTGTTTTAGTTGAAATATTGACACTCTCTGCTATTGTACGATTAAAACGTTGACGAAGAAGACGTAAATCTTCGACACGTAATTTTTTTTCAACATTTAATTCATCATCACTAAATATAAATATGAATACTTTTAACCATAATCTATTCTTCCTTTTCTATATCTTATAATTGAATTTTTTTTAAAATAGATATTCATTAAAAGAAAGCAAACATTTGCTATTGTTCTCACTTATCAATTTATCTGTCATAGTTGATAGAGAAAAGAACAAAACGAATATCGATGAAGTATCAAAATTTAAGTCAATACACACCAATGAATGCTATTTAATATTACACATATCAATTACCTATCAACTCCAAGCAGAAGGCCACCATCATCATCAGATGTATATATTCCATCGTCAATAGGTAAATTTAAATTGGTAGTTGTATCCATTACTTTTTATTATTTATTCTCTTCCTTTTTTGTTTAGTCGTTGCGACAGACAATGTTTTTATTGTTGGTTAAATGTTAACAACATTATTAGTATCGATAAAATTGTTGTCGAGATCAAGAAAAACAATTTTTTTTCTATCGCCTTTCTTTTTTACATTTTTTTTAATGTTTCATTGTTGCTTGTCCTCATAGCATGTTGTCTTGTGCGCTCGTTTCTGTGGTTGTCACCTTGTGAACAACAGTCTTCACTTAGTCCATTTTTTTTTGGCAACAAAGGACAGAATTAAAAAAACTTTAGAATTGAAAAGAATAAAGAGAAAAAAATGTAAAGAAAAAGTACATGTTTGTTATTAATACATATAAAAGAAGAACTAAACAAATCAAAAATCAATATATAAATAAATCGAACAAGTAACACAAACAGTGTATAAGTGAAGTTTAAACACTTCTTTTTTTCAATTATCGTTATGTTTCTTCATTGTATTTGTTCATAGAATAATAATCTTGACGAATAAAGTCATTGTATAAATAAAAGTACAGAGTAACATAATACAAGTAATAATTAATCAATAAATTTAAAAATAACAATGAGAATAAACAAAATCAAGTGTTTCAACTTTTATTACCATATATGATAAGGAAAGAAAAACAAAGTGAAACACATAGAATATAATAGATTTTAATCGAATTATCGTCAACATCACATGTAACATGTGATTGTACAGAATCAGAATGACAAATAACTTCAAAACTATTACATGAGAAATAAAAATTGGGTGAAAAGAACTGAGAATATTGATAATGTATATGTATTATTAAACTAACTCTCAGTTTTTGAAGCTAGTGTTCGTATCAGAATCAAAGAGAGGTTGATGTAATCTAAATAACTGGATAACGACAACAGTTATGGATCTGCAGTTTTCAGCAATCAAAAGATCATAGCTCCGAACGTTGTTTTTTGTCTGATACTACGTACATAAGAAAAACCTATTTTGAATTTCATCATTTTCACAAAGGATTTAAATAATTTACAAAAATGATATTTTGTTTCCGTGTAGTTTTGATTTTGATATATGCTTTATGTAGAGGAACTTCAAATCTATAGTTCAAGACATTATTCACATGATTGCTCTTATCATTATCGCACAAGAGTATAGTGAAGAAATTAATAAATATAATAAAAACAGACATCATCATCGTACTAATTATATATACGTCTTTGAACAATGTCTAAAAATTCTACGAACTATTAAACAACGAAAACAATTATCTATTCACAGTCATCGATGCTACGTAGAATAATTCTAAGAATTTCTTTAATATCAAACGCTAAACACAAAAAAAACTTTTTTATATCAGATCTTCACTAACGATGATATTGTAATATTAATCTTTGTCAGACACAACTGTCATAAAATAGGTTACTAGTCAAAAAATGAATGAGATTCATGCAAGAATCACCAATAACACAAAATAATATTCTTTTAAAGCTCATATCATATTCTAAAAATTTCTTTTAAATCTATGAAAAATGTTTAACTCTTCTGGATCTTGATGATGATTATTAAATGATATGGATCTGGTTATAGTAATTATAATATTTCTAGATCATACTGAATTAGTACACGGGATATTCAAGTTAATAAAACAGAACGAATGAGACATTCTTCCAAGTGTACATTACTTTTCTCTAGTATGACACTATCAATGATTTCGATGTGAAGAACACAGCAATAAGATGTCAAGTTTATACTGATATTTATTTGAAATTTTTGATGTTCTATGTTTGAGAATCACACAAATGTATAGAAGTATCAATCACTCATCATATAATTTGTGTAACATATTTACGTCAGTCAATGTATTGGCAATTTATCGATTTCTTTTCTTTAAACATGACTTGAAAAATTTCGAAACTGATTCTCTTGATTCAAACGATGCATTTGATGAGTGTCATTACTTGCTTTTCTACATGTTAATGAGCATTTTAAAAAGTGAAACATTCTGTCGAGTAACGCATTCTAAGCGAATAATTGTATTTTCAAAACAATGAATACATAACAAGAAAACTTTTGGATCATAAAAGCGAAAAAAAATTATTCTTTAAGTTAAGAATAACTGTCAACTATTGATTATTTTTGTTCTACTGTAACAATCGCTCATTACATCACCAAAGATATGATGTTGACAAAGTCTCACAGATGTAACGGGTTGTTTCTATGCATATTGAATAACTTCAAGATCAGAGTAGAAAAAGAAATTTTGTCATACAAGAAAAAATTTACTTAGTTGATGCAAAAATTCATGAATATTTTTGACTATGAAGAATCATATAAGAACTTCAAAATATTTCATATTTTGACATCATTTAGATTTAAGTATTTGATAAAACAAAATCATAAAGTAAGATGCATGAAAAAGATTACTTCGAATTCATTTGATTACTTGTAATCAATATTTTAAACATAAAATTAATTATTATAAGAAACATAGAACTACATAAGCAATATAATAACTAGCATAGTTATGTTCTTTTCTGTTTTAACTTTTTTTGCAAAAAAAAAAGAACCTGTCTTATAGACTTGTGTATATTACTCGTTAATTATAAAAAAAAGTTTTTTCTTAATTAGGCTTTTTCTTTAATACATTGAGATTATCACGGACTTCAAAGTGCATTTCTTCAGACAAAAATCTCAAAATCTGATTTGTTTTGACAGTTTCGTATGTTTTTTTTGTTATATGTATTAAAATTTGTTTGTCATAATAAATTAATTGTTTATTATAATTTTTCATTTCTGTTTCTACGGATGCAGCTTAAAATGAAATAATGTCTAGAAATTTGTGCAATATTCATTATTTGTATCAAATTGTTATTATATTATTAATCCTTTCATTGAATAAATCCGCTTGAAAATGACATGAATGCAACATTCTAGCAGTCCAAATGTCAAATTATTTTTATAATCTTCTTTTTTCGTACTTTATTAGAATCAATTGATGGAATGCTTTTTTACAAACAAAAATTGATCTGTCATCTTTTCTTTTAATAAGTCAACTGAAAAATAAAATAAATAGAAGAAAGAAGTTTACAGATATTATATCTTCTCTAAGTTATGTTCATTTATGTTTAATTCTATATTATTTTTACATTGAATAGATTCATCATTTTTTTCTTTCCGGTCTATTAAAATAACACTAATATAAATGAGTGTTGTTAATAGAGAGCACAATTTCCTGTCCTCTCATCGTCAAAGGTGTATAGTTTTGCAAATAAAGAAAAGTTATCAACATCATTTTCTATCTAAAAACAGTCGAATAGAACATACTAAACGATTTTTTTCTAGATTTAAGGATGTCATTATTCAGCATTTATTGATTCAACAACAAAACATGTTTACGGATGCCGTATTAATTTCATCTTTTACATTAGCAACAATGCAAATCAATCGACATTTAGCATTATTCGTGCTTCTGTTTGGAACTGTTGGCAATCTTCTCAATATTTGGGTATTGAGCGAACGTTCGTTAAGCCATAATCCATGTTCAACTTATCTCTGGTGGTCTTCTCTTTCCAGTGTCATTTTTATTTGGTCAGGAATATTAACTCGCGTACTTCAAGGGTATGTAACATATCATTTGTTAAAGCATCCAAATGAAAAGAACTTGTGATATTGTCACAAATAATGATTATCTTCATTAGAGGTCATCCATCAATGTCATCTTGGCGATGGAAAGGGAAAAGGTCAAATATTTCTGGACGTCCAATCTAGAGTCACTCGACTCTAAAATTTTCGAATGCAGCTGATCAGGCTTTTTCGAAACGAGTGAAGGCCAGGTTGAATCGTACTTTGATACTCTCAATGAAGTTTTCTTATCGAACTTGGATAGTTACCTGAAAGATATGAGATTTTTTCCAGTTTTTTGTAGTCGGTGACTGATGCATCCGACATATTTCTCAGGCGGCAAGAGTCCATCAAGTCTACAAATTTTCCAACCCGAACTCAGTATACAAAAACATTTCAGATCCAACCAGACGGACATGTGTATCGTTACTTGCTAAACATATTTTTCTTGGTTTTGCACACAATTTTCGACGAAAGTTTGAAGCATAATTTGTTTTGAAAAATATTTATAAAATTGAAAATGAACTGAATATGAATATGGTCTTTAAATAATTGAAGATTATGCTACATGGACAGACAATGATTTTTCCTGAGCAGTAATATGAACTTAGTTGAAATTTTGAGTGCTATTTATATAATATATATTTTGGTTTTTGTTTGTGAAATGTGTGTTTTTTCATTACTGTTTTTTGTTTAGGAAGTAGGAGTGGACTTGATGGAAATGGGCAAATCAGGACAGAAAAGATGAGAGGTTATAAAATATGGCTTTTACTTAGAAATCCTTTATGGATAACTCTGTTAATAATTTGTTGATAAAAGCCTGCAATTAAATTTAACAGTCAATTTTGCTATTCATGAGCAATTTTTTGTTAATTTTTAGATACAGCTTCAATTGGCCAAATGAAAATCAACCTCTATGTAAAATTCGACTTTTTATTTTAATAGTATGTTTTTCTGTGTCTGCATGGAGTCTTGTCGGTGCCAGCATTGATCGATATCTACGCAGTAGTGTTATAGTCAAATTTCGAAATTTAAGCACTGTTCAAACAGCAAGACGACTTTTAATCATTATTATTACTGTATCTGTTCTAATATTCCTTGAAGTTTTCTATTGTTATGACGCAAGTGTGCCTAATGTTCCTGTAGCTTGTTATCCTCAAAGTCTACCATGTCGATTATACAATGATTGGATGCTTATTTTGATCTGTACTGTTATACCAAGTTTTTTTATGGCTGTTTTTGGTTCATTGACAGTTCGCAATATTCGAACACGAATTGTTCAACCAGCAGCGCATGTAGAACTTCCACATAATACAACGTATCAAAATTTACGATTGCGACTAAATGATCGTAATATTAGTCATATGTTACTAATTCAGGTTAGTTTCAAATTTCTTCTTTGTGTTGAACAATCTATTTTTATTGTTTTCTAACAAAAGTTGTCATACTAAATACTTGATTAGACCAGGAATACTCAATAGTTAGAATAGTTGATATTTTGGAATGTTTCATTTCGATCTATAATATATATATATATATATACATGTATGTTTGAATGAATATATAGGTTTCAGTGGTTCTTCTTATGAACTTACCAGTTACAATTCAACGTCTGTACGCCAGTTTAACAGCAAACTTACAGAAAACTACTCTTCGTGTAGCTACTGAAAATTTAATTTACTCTCTGGTTGTTTTAGTTTCTTTTCTTTCTTATTCAATATCATTTTATTTATACATCCTGACTGGTTCAATGTATCGTGCAGCACTAAGGCGTGTTGTTCGTCGTTTATTACGTCGCATTAGACTGTTGCATTAAAATTTGAAGAATATTTGGATATGCATTCATTAATTAAAATCTATATATGTTTGTCTTTGTCCTTTGTCTGTGTTAATTATACTAGTATTTTCGTTCACAAACTTCAATGTATTACAATATAAATAATACAGATGAAAATACACGCATTTAAATATTCTCTTTCGTACATTTCTTTTTGAAAGATCAAACCTTTTTGTAAGAAACAAATACTTTTCTTAATGTCGACTCGCCAAATAAAGTACGGTCATAGATAATAAATAGAGACCTCCATGACTATGACCCTGATTCGTGATCAAGTGGCAGATTTCTGCATATCAGTCAAAAAAAAAACTCGATGTTAAGCATAAAGATGATGATGAAAATTGTAATTACTCGAAAGAGAGACAAAATTAATGACGGAGATGGATAGAAATTATCAAGTGGTGATTATGAAAGTGAAAGAGAAAACTAATGATCATCATAATAATACTAAAGTTAAGATTTCTACTGAATAATTTTGTTCTCTTTATATCATATATTTCTTTTTGTTGATTGAAATTGTAATAAAAATATAAAATAAGAACATGATAAAAAATTTCGATTTATCATATTTTTAATTGAAATAAAAGAGCAAGGTATCAGTGATGGATTTTGGACTTTGGGACAGGAGTCGTCTATAGCTATAAATAACGCTTTGAAGTCTATTAAAGGTCGTATTCGGTCATTTTTGGGTGTTTTTCACTGAGAAAAATCGAAAAATATTCCAGAAGAGAGAAGCGATCGTCTCTTTTAAAGTCGTCACTTCGAGATATTTGATTGTTGTATTTTTCATTTATTTGTTTAAATGATATGTTTTGTAGAGCGATTCGTATCGCATCGAATGGTATGTAGGAAATTGCTTTTTGTTTGTCGAATTTTTATCTTCTGACAAATCATACATCAGTTAAAGGATATGATAACAATTTTAGGTGATGTAGTCAAATATTAGAACTCAGTATGTGTCTAAATCAACCTTATCAAATTTCGTTTAAAGCTATTTCAATTAAGTTTTGTCTCGTTTTCAATCATGAATGTCTAACAATATTTATCATAGTTTTCTTCGTACTTAAGACCTTAGCTTTTTTACAAGTTCAGTAATTTTTAGTTTTTATGATGATTTATATTCTTTGACACCGCTTTCGAGGGCAAAGGTAATCAGTCGTGCATGTGTCTCAGAAATTACGTACCACCGAGTTCTATAAGCATTCCAATAAGTTGTCTTCTAAATTGATGTGCGTCTAGATCAAAGCGACCTCTTCTCAATGTCTAACTAGGTCACTTTTTCGATTTCGAAGAACATAAAGGTATATGAGCTTTGCAATAAATATTTGTTGAAGGAAACAGTTACTATCTATTAAGGATATATTCGGCATATTCCATCATTTGATATAAATAGATCTTTCAAAAATGGCAAAAAAGTTTTTCACTTTCAGACCTCTCTAAGAGGTACGAGATTGAACTGTTACAAAGACTAATGTCGGCGCCAGAATTAAAGAGGGGTTGGTGTAACTTGAATAACTCAACAACGGCAAGAGCTAGCGACCTGCGGTTTTCACCAATAGAAAGAGGAGGAGTGGGGACGTCTTTTTCTCTCATAATGTATAAGACGAAATCCTTCTAAAACTGATCATATTCGAAAAACATGCAAAAGAACTCATGAAAATGACCTGCCCGTTAGATGAAATTTTGATTTTGACCTTTGATTTAGATAGAGGGACTTCAGATCTATAGTTCAAGATACAATGCAAATGGTTGTCTTATTACATTATAATGCTGAGCAAATGGAATCATGCACTTACATGCGCAAAAAATAAGGAATTTAGCTGATTTTTTACTAAGTTTTCGCACTTTTTATCCTAGTAGCTTGAGATTTCGATGAAAATGTAAGAAAAAGTAAGAAAGCGCATTGTGTCTTGAACTATAGATCTGAAGTCCCTCTATCTAAATCAAAGGTCAAAATCAAAATTTCATCTAACGGGCAGGTCATTTTCATGAGTTCTTTTGCATGTTTTTCGAATATGATCAGTTTTAGAAGGATTTCGTCTTATACATTATGAGAGAAAAAGACGTCCCCACTCCTCCTCTTTCTATTGGTGAAAACCGCAGGTCGCTAGCTCTTGCCGTTGTTGAGTTATTCAAGTTACACCAACCCCTCTTTAATTCTGGCGCCGACATTAGTTTTTATTTTATCTTTTTCCTTATGAATTTAGATTCTGAGTGATCAAGTGTGATTAGAATATGAAGCTCTATTATATTCAACATATGTTCGGTCTGTGATGAAAATTAAAAATTCTGCATATTTTTGCACCCCCTCCTAGGGTTTAAAAGCAACACAGTGCACATCGATTCAGAGGACAATCATTTAGTATATTGGTAGAGCTTCGTAGCACACAGTTTCTGAGAAACTTGCACGATTGGTCACCTTTTCCCTTAGCAGCAACATAGAAGAATTTAAAACATTAGAATAACTAAAAATTAGAGAACCTATTGTCCATTTCAGAGTTAAATGGCCGTGGGAATTTTTTGAATAACTTTTGATAGGAATGAGATGGAGATCTGCGATTTTCACCGTTGAATAGAGCAGATGAAGACGCATCGAGTTATATATAGAAAGATTTTTCTAGCTACTTTCCTATAGGTTTTACATAAAACTTCAAGAAAAACAGCATGCTCCTCATGGTCCTGATTTTAATTTATTGATTTTCAGGAGTGCGGTAGAGTCACCAAAGGAAGGGCTACAAAACTATATCAAGACTCTGTTTCTAACTACTACCAGTATGATATCCAAACCATCGGTACACAATTTTGTAGTATTTTGATAGACAAGTCACTTTTTTCACATAGAAGAAAACAGCAATTCTTTGAAAACGTTTGACTAAATCTTTAGGAAATTAGTTAGAACAATCTTTCTATATATAATTCGATACGTCTTTATCTGCTCTTTCCAACGGTGAAAACCGCAGTTCTCTATCTCGTTCCTACCAAAAGCTATGCAAAAAATGCTCACGGCCATTTATTTCTGAAATGGACAATAGTATATAACTTCCCAAAACGTAAAAACTTGATGAAAAAGTAATTTTCTTATATATTATTCGATGAGACACGAGTTACTCTACAAAATGGTATAAGAATCTTTTTAATAAAGAAGAATAGTCATCCTATCCGGCAAGATCCTTTTTATTTTATCAAGCATAAAATCTTTATGAATGATGATAGTATTTTATCAATTCATTAAGATGAATTTCCAGTGAAATATGACACAATAACAATCAACATTCATTGGATAATTTGCTTTTTTGGCTTTGTTACTACACAGTGCTTTATTATTTTTCTATTAACTATACTGCAAACATATAATAAAAAAACAAACAATAACTAGACATCTCCACATTAATATAGAGTGCATCAGTTATTATATATGTTCATTTACAAAATAGTTCTAAAATAGTTTTTTTTTCTTTTAACAATTATACAAGTTCGATTTAAACAATGGTTTCATATACTCGTGTATTTAATTGTTCGACAAGTAACAACGGTGTATTAGTTTCGTCCATCGGTGAAAAAGAAACAATTTCGAGTTTAGGTGATTTTTCTGGTTCAGGAGTATACGTTACTGGTAGCACTAAGAATGATGGTCTATTTTTCTTCATTTTATTTGTATCATCTGATGGTATAGATAATGATTTCAATGATATTTCTGTTTCCAATTGTCGAATACGTTTTTGTAATAGTTCAACACGTTTTTCTAGTATTTTTTCACGTTCAGTATTGTTGTGATTATGTTTATCATTGGCAAGTATCATACGTTTATAATCCTTAAACTTTTTATAAAGGATTAAAATGAAAAAAAAAATAATTTTAATTTCTTACTTGGCGATTTTTATTTACATTGTTAATCTGTTTTGAACGAGTAACAAAACGTGAATATACACTTTCACAAATAAGAACAATAGTAGCTATTATAGTACCACCGAAGAGAAGTAAAAAGGCCGACGTAAAATTCCTTAACTTAAATTTAAAACAGGCACAAATTAAAAATAAATAATAAAAAGCAAACTATTACATCTAACTCCTGACTACTTCTTTGTGAATGTTGATCTACACTGGATTTACAAGCACCTAACAGTAAAATAAAGAGTATTGTGTATTTGATACTTTTAATGAAAAAAAAAAAATGATTTCATACCAGTAAACCAAAATCGTCGAAGACGTTCAATTTCACCAGAATGATGCATTTCAATAATTTCTTTATTAATCATATCTTTAAATTTTGATTGTTTTGGAAATCCAATACCATAACCAGTCATTGCATACCAATTTCCGACAACACGTAATCTACATTTATCATCTTGCCCACTGAAATAATCAAGTACAACTGCATCATATAAAAATGCATGTAATTCTCTACAGTAATAAACCAAAAAAAAAAAAGAAAATTAAAATAAAAAAAATTTTTTTTATTCGATATTTTTACTGAGATTTTACAGCTTTGATTCCTTCAGAAACATTTCTTTTCATAAATTGTTTCATATATGTATAAATTTGTTTATGATTAGTTTTCACGACTTCATCAGTGCTCTTAAAGAAAAAACAACAATAACGAATTTGACTATAAACAAATATTCATTTTTATACTGTCAACAGAATAAGATGTAGTGTCGCGTAGAAAATATAATGGTATAACTAGATATGGGCAAGATGGTCTCGCTTATGTATAGGTGTAACCATGAAAAAATATTGAAGAGGGAGCTCAGCCTTCATGATCATATGTCTAGATGAGACAAAGGTCCGTCTGATCTAGGATCTATCGAATTGTTCTCGAACCTGAATTCAAAAATTTTGGATCTGATGGGTTCTAGCCTTTTTCAAGAAGAACTCAGCTGTTTGTACCTGAGCTCAGAAACTCATACAGAGATTGATACATCACTGATAGAAAGTCATCAGAATGCGACAACTTTAAAACAAAGTTTCTATAAAATAAAGTTTCACGAGAACCCACTGTCCACTGTCACATCGCTTTTTGTTGGAAATTATTGCTATTCTTTCAGTCTTGAAGAACAGTGAAAAGAGTATATCTAAGTTTGGTTTTGCGGTCATTGCTGGTTGAATTATGTATGTTTTGCTCAAATTTTGTCCTGGGAGTATAAGATCACTGACAACTTGGTTTCTCGAATTTCGAACTAAAATTTTATGCATAAAAAGACTTGAAAATTGGTAGAATTTCTTCAAAGTCTAAGTTAGAACGAACGCACCTATGTCAAGATATTTACATTAAAAAAAAACGTTCCTTTTGGAATGTATTTCGAAAGAAAGACAAAGCTCCACAACTGAACATCGGATAATCAAACCAAAACGTACTCTTTACTACTCTATAAGACCAAAAGAAGACGAATAGTTCCACGCAAAAAGCGATTTGACTTTTGGAAACGTTACCTCGTCATCGAATTTCGGACAATTTTCAAGTTAAAAATTATTACACATATACACAGATCTTCTACTACGATTGATCACTTCGTGAAAATGAAGCAAACGCTAGTTATTAAAAAGTATACATCACAATCAATGTTCTCTTTGTCTTTCGAACTGTATTTGATTTCTTCGTGTGATAACTTTTTCAATAAACGAACACACCTAATATTGACACAATGAAGTTACAATTGTTATTTGAATTGTTGAAAGACATTAAGTCAACTATATCATAAACAAAATATTTAATAAAGAATCGTTTCCTTTTTTTTTTTTGCTTTTATAAACATTGATATTTTTCGATAACAATGAATAAAGTTGAAAACCGCTGATGATAAACAAAATCCACTAGTTATTTTGATTTTTCATGAAAAATTTGATTGAAGAAAAAAAAACATCTTTCGTAAAAGAAAAACTTTATTTGTACTACTTTTTAAAGTGTTGGTTAATGTATCATAAATCTGTGTTTCTCCTTTTTTTTTCGCATCATTTTTTCTCAATGAATGCATACTAAATAAAATCATGTACAGTGTGAAAGACGAAAAAAAAAAAAGTTCTTTGAATTAATATTAAATAGATTTGTACTCTGTTTGTAATTATTATATCAAATAATAGATGTATTGCCTTTGTCTCTCTTATTTTTCCTATATATTCCTCGAATTATAATGTAATTTTCTTTGTAATAATGATTTCTATCCTTCTAACAAAAAAAAAAAGCAAGAACTTATAAATTTCGAATGATAAAAGAAAAATCAAGAACAATTACTCCATTTGGAATTGTTCCAAAACGAAATGGTGGTTTCAGTGAATGAGGATTGGTAATCTAGAATTTAAAAGAATTTCTATTAAAATTAATTTAAGTTTTTTTATCTTATTTCTTTTTTGGAAGACAAAACATACACGATGATCCGTTATACCCGATAGACGAAAATAATCATCTTTCGTAATCATAAAAGCCGCTGTAACATGTAAAAAGAAGATTTATAAAACAAAAAACAAAACAATCGAATATGACATAATACAAACCTAGATTAGCTGTATAACTTGCCGTAAATGCCAAACAAAAACATGCCCAAATATTAGCCATAAATTTCGATGTAAAACCTTTTGGATTATTTACTTTCGCTGGTGCTCGAAATAAAATAACCCAACTAAGCCAAACAGATTGAAAAAACGTTATATTCAAATCTACATATTAAATCATATTTAAAAAAAAATAAATTATAAGACAAACTGAATATTATATTAAAACCTTTTTTTCGTTCAGGTCGAAAAAGATCAAGTATATGCTGCCATGGTTTATTATCAACTACTTGTCCATTTTGCATATTCTATTAAACAAAAATAGAGAAAAAAAAAGATAACTATTGATAATAAAATTCTCATACATGATCAATAAGATATGTAGTAAATCTTTTTTGAAAATATTCAAATAGAAAAACCATTATTGCAACACCATGAAGTGTTACTAATAAAATAAGAATCCATATTCGATAATCATATGGTTCTAGGAACGAAAAAAAAAATATATATCAGTTACGTTTTTTTTTTTTAAAGTGAACAAAGTGTTTACTTACTAAGAAATGCTGTAGTTGAAATGGCACCTGGTTTTAATGATACAATTAAAGCAATACCCGTTTCCATAAGAGGAACACTAAAATCAATAGCTAAACTTCGTTCCGTAGTTACTTTTAGTGATGTTAATGTTAAATCAGCTCGATTTTCAAGAAGTTCAGCTACAAGACCATTCCATTTATTCTAAAAACAAAAAAGACAGAAACAATATTCGACTATTTTTTCTTCCATCATCACAAAAAAAAACGTATAATTACAGTTATTGGATTTCGTCCACCCCATATTCCATCAGGAACTCGATAAAGTTCAAATTCAAATTTAAGCCGATCTTTAAGTATATTAAATATATCAATATAAAATCCTGAGCAACATTGGTAATGCTGTGGATCACTATGATTAGCACCTCTAAATATATTACAAATAAATAATCAATGAAAGAATTAGAAGAACTTTTTCTTACGAATTTTCTGGTCCAACACGACAAATAACTGAACCTGGTGGTTGACATTTTCCATCAGTAGATGGTTCTTTAAGCATAACAAATGGTGCTTCTTCAAGTGTTACTACTCTTAAATAATAAATAACAGGTTTGCCTGGTGGTGGTTTTGATCGTTCACCTGGCCATTGAATATCTGCTATTGTAAGTGTACTATTTATATATTCACCAATCTATGACTTAAAAATTCATAAAAAAAAAAAAATATTGATAATTTAATTTTTATACTTTTTTCCATTCTTTAGCCGGTAATTGAAAGTTTAATACAGAATAATTACCAGCAACAGCTAAACCATCTTGTTGAAAAATTCCAGATGCACGTTTAAATTCATCTTTTAATAAACTAAACACATACAGAAATCTATTAAATAATTTTTTTTAAATTAAATATTTACTGATAAAGATCAGGATATTTATGTTTTAAAACTGATTGATTCAATGCTTTACTTGTATTAAATAATCGAACACATGTGAATTGATTACGAGTCGAAGTACATCTGGGTATTGTCGCATTTGTGTTCCATTGTTTTAGTTCATCCAAATGTGTAATTTTCGAAAAAGCATTTATTAAAATAGGACCAATATGTTTATCAAATCGAGCAAGAACCGTATCTGTTATTTATTTAAAAACAAAAAAAAATACTAGATGAAAATTTGTTTTGAATATTTAAATAAAGAATAGCTTTTACCTCGAGTAACATCATTATATAATGCTAGGAAATAAGAAGAAGGAAAATAAATATTATTTAATGTTGAATAAGAGAAGATGCAAAAGTTTCTGAATAAAATATTTTTTCGATCGATTTCGAGAGTTAGCAGAAAATTTAAAGCATTACATTAGATTTAAAATTCTTTGTTTCTTTTCGAATGTATGTGTCAAATCTTTGTGAGACTCATAAATAAGTCATTAGGAGTAAATCTTTAAAAACCCCAAAAGTGAAATCTAATTAGAAGTAGTTCAATAAACAGATCTCGAAATAGTACATATGATCGTACTACATTTGAAATTAATTGTATCCTACTTTCTTATTTTCATCATAAAGGCACATAATTTAGTTCAGTCTCACTGCATAATGATTAGATTATTATTTTGTTCAAAAGTATTTGTTCTTTTTTTTAGTGAGTTTCTAATAAATTTTAATTCTACATTGGATAAATCATTTAACCATTGAAATCCATCCAAACTTTATTTTCGACGCTTTCAATGGTTCACCAATCATTGCTAATCTATGAGTCTCACACAACTTGCGAACACATATGTGGAAACAGTACAAAACTCTGATTCTAACTCAATCAGACATGTGCACTGCGCCTAGCGATAATATAGAAATATTTTTTCACTAATTTTTCCCCATATTTATTGATCTATGATATAGCTTAAAAAATGACGCTTCATATCTGAGAATTTTAGAACACCAATGTAAAGTCGAAAATACTACTAAAAAATCTTTGATTAGGCACAATGTCACCGAACATATATATACTTGTCGGATGTTCGTTTTTGTCTTCACTTATTGCATAGTGCAAATGTAAGTTTAAGATAAATTTAAATTATTAGCTTCACAATGAAATTCACTTAGCTCAAACTTAGGCTGATTTTATAGTAGAATTCTTTATAATCAGCATTGATTATGATTTAATGTATAAATTCACCAGAGGAATATGAAATACAATAATAAAACAAAACGACATTTCAGAAAGAATGAGCCTGTTATTAAATTGCTTCTCTTAATTTTTTAGCATTTAATGTATATTCATTTCTAAACATTTAACAGCTAGTAAGATTAAGACGCAGTCACCCAGTGGACACATAAGAAAAGAGATGAGCGGAAGAACTGACTGTCTAATCACTGAGCCTGAAATTTTCTTTTCAGATATCTCTGAATCGAATGCTTTCAATAGTCTGCTGACTCTGGTAATTGATCGACAAATGAAGAACATGACGTTCAAAATCGTTCACACAATCCGTTAGAAAAGAAAAATTTGAAAACCTAATGTGCCAGCATAAAACTCTATTTTTCGTCGATTTGGACTATCATAAGGATTCATTTTTGGTTCAGCTCCACTGCTGTATGTTGCTACAAATACAAAATATACAATCTAAATAAACTTTTTTTTTTTTCAAAACTTACAAAGTACAATCGATGACATAATCCACATATATTCAGCTCCAGTAAGACTCATATTACTTGCTTGTTTGACAATTAATGATGCTAATGTTCTAATAAAAATGAAAACAAATTTGCAAAGAAAAAAATAATAAAACAAAAAAAAAAAATTTTCGTACGATGTTGTATGAACAATAATAACACGTGTTTCAGTATTCATAAATGATAATTGTTGTTTTATATATAGAGGATTTGCATTGTGCATACGAATTGTTGAAAGTATAGTTAATCTAATTAGAAGAAAAAAAAAATAATTAGAAAAAAATTCTTTACACAAATTCAATCTCTTCATGATAGTTATGTCATATTTTTTTTTGTACAAATACTCATGGGATCAACGAACTCATTGATTCGCATGATTGATATTTTTTTTCTTAATATTTCAATCCCAGTTGTCTATTAATAATTATTTTTCATATCTAATATTTTTGTTTAAATTAAATAAAATCAATGTAACTAGTAGTTATTTGATTTGCTAATTAGACTAATGAAAAAAAAAAAATCCATTTTTTTTTTCTTGCAGATTAGTAAAGTTAATTTTTAATTCAAATTAATAATGAGAAAATGTTAAAAACAGATTTAATAGAATGATCAAGAGAAAAACAAATGTTTAATATATTTACTTTTTTTGTCCTTTCAAATGATTACGATTACAGATCGTTCTTTTACTAAAATAAATTTTCTTAATATTAATATAAAGAAAAATTTTCTTAAATAAATTTACCAATTTCGTTGTTCATTTCCATGTATTTCAAATTCATCTATAAGTTCTTCTTCACCTGGTAAAGTAGGATCAATAATTAATGAAAATGTATTCCAATCATATCGTTCCATTAATGATATTAAAGCTCGTGCTTCTTCTCTATAGGTTGGTGCTAATTGAAAAAAACGAAAACTTGGAAAATTCTAAATAACATAGAGAAAAATTATTAAAAAAATAATATTAAAAAAAAAAGTTTTTGAATTTACTCCTGGATGAAAAGGATGAAAATAATGAAATGTTAACATTGGATATTGTAAATATGTAAATAATTTTAGAAGAAATATATAAGCTGCTGGTGATGCATGATTTTCATTCGGATAATCATTTAAGTAAATTAAAAGTAAGGGACGTGTTTGTAAAATTGAACAAAGACTTTCAATTACTGAATTAACTGATTTAGCATATACCGTATGAGCACATCGTCTATATAGAATAAAGTTATTTTTCTTTCGTTTTTTTTTTTTTTTTTTTATATCAAAATTTAAAATCAAAGAATATATTTACATATCAAATCTTCCACATGAAAGTGAATAATTTGACATAAATTGTGGTGATGCAAATAATTTCAATTGAGGAAGCCTATCATTATCTCGTGATGATAAACTTGCCAATGAAATATTTACACAATTAATAGTTGGTAATATGATTCCATGTGCATTAACTTTAATAAATAATAAATCGTTCATAATAATAATAATAATAATAAGCAATAATATAAGAAAGTAGGGTGACATGTTAATTATTCGAAGTCGACCAGGCTCAATAAAATGTATATATGCCATACATATATAAAAAGATAAATGATGTCTCTATTAGTAAATGGCCCTTGGCACAATCATCATCAAGAAAAACATAAAAAAAGAGAAAAAAAAAAAGACAATTGTATATATACCAATCGATAGTGTGTTGAAGAAATGACAAGCTTAAAAATGCGAGAACGCTAAGCAGACAGTTGTTGTTGATGAAGATGATGATGATGTTGATAAGATTATCTTATTATGGTACACACATATATATAAAAATGCCAGCATGACTCTTTAGTGAATTATGAAGAACTGAAAAAATTTTACGCTCATGATAAAATCGTGTATTTGCGTACATATATTTTGTTGTATTTTTTATTTTATCAAATGAGATAATGATCTTTGTCATTTCAAGAAATGATTGATGATAAAATTTTCCAAGGATTGATTACAATCTCGTGAGCGAACTTCCGGATTTTGATCTCAATGGAAATGGTAGCACAACAAGAGAAAAAAAGAACAAATTGAAATTATACGCTTGTCTAAAAACATCAATCTTTCTATCTTCTTTAGCTTCGCTTTCGAATAAGAAAAAGAAAGAACTTGATTGCATGCTGTTGTTATTATTGTTAAGCAATACTGTATTAGTAATTTTAAATGAGATAATTATTAAAAAACAAACTTTCTATTCATGATGCGGAGTAATAAATCATTCATCTTATCACTATTTTTTTCTGTCATACTGAACACTAGATACAGTTTCATGTATGTTTTTATGGTTAGAATATATTCAATCAAATGCTGAAAACGGTATTAAAAATAATAATAATAATGTTCGTTTCTTTCGTTTTTTTTTATTTACTTTAAGAATTTTGTTCTTTGCTCGCCTTTTTTTTCTTTTACTAAATGATTGAAAAACAAAGTTGTATGCTCTTGATTTCTTTCCTGTGTATGTTTTCATTTTCTTTATGCTTTTAAAATTTGAATACACAGCACAACTAAAATAAATGCAGTAATCGAGACAACGAAATGGCAGACGCTAACAGGTAAATCAATGTTTCATTTTGAAACAATCTTTTTTGATAGCCTAATATCTCTTTATATTCTAACATAGTTCTAAAGATCAAGCAACAACAGATCGAAATAGTGCCAATAGTATAAATAAATTGATTATTGATAATTATAATAATAAAAAAAGATTTTCCGATGACCAATCATTCGATGATGACCAAACATCCGTAGAAAAAGACCAAGAAAATTTTCAAAAATTAAAAAAGTCAGAATCTTCACTACCACAGGTCATCTACTACATATAAGAAACTTTAATATTGATATATTGTCTTGTTTTTTTTGTTTTTCTTTTTATTGAATAACAGAGTCCTGCTGATCGACCTTCATATCGTGGTCCATTTGGCATTACAATAGGTGAGAAAAATAACTTGAATAGAAATTCATCATTATTCGCAATGTTTTTCTTTATATTCAATATTCGATTTACATCTACTGGTTCTGTTTTTTATCATAGCTTCAACAATAGTTTGGTACATTTGTATTGGTATTTTATTTATTATTTCTTTCATATCTCTTGTCTTATCGATCCTCTACTTTGTTACTGGTGAGTGATGATACACTTTTGTCTTTTATTTCTAACTTTATACCTGAATAGATTCATCGAAAGAAAGAGAAATTAAATTATATGGTATTAGTGGGGCAGGCACATTAGCTATTATTACTTTTATTATCGTCTTTCTTGATTGTTGTAATGATGGAAATAAGAAAAGTCATGAACAAGAAGCTTTATATAGAATTATAAAAGAAAAAGAAGCTAGAGAAAAAGCTTTTGTTTTACGGCGTAGTCGTCGAATAGCCGAAGGTAAAGAAGAGAAACCAAAACCATTTATCATTCAACATCAACGACCAAAAAATGTTGCCAACAGTTCTCATCCTCAACCTCATCCTCATCCTTATTATCATCTTAATCCGCATCATACGCATCATTTTCAAGCATTTCCACCAACATCTTATCATCATCCATTTGTTTGTCCTGTTTGTCATGATTTACATGCATCTGGAAATGCTCGACATAATATAAGTGATGTCGGTGTTGATACATCAGATAAATTTGATCCTGTAGCCAAAAGTAAAAAAGTAATTCATAAATCAACACGTGATGCACAAACTGAACCTAAACTTTGGGATACTGAACGTGGAACACAAACAGATCGAGTAGAAGGTACACAAACATCAGCTATGGAATTAAGTGGAATGCCTAGTAATGTAACACAAATTATACATGAAACTACAATTTTAAAAGCACCACGAAGTCTTATAAATACACTTAAAACATCTATGGCACAACAAGACAAGGATATTGCTATCAATCGTGCTGTAACTGATACAAATTCCATGAGACCAACTAATATTTGATTTTTGTTCGATATTTGCATTCATTTCAATAACAGTGTTTTTTATATATTTTTACATATGGTATTAATATTTTTGAGTTGTCTCATCGCTGTACTCCTAAAACTTTCTATATTATGGTGATATTTTAATCATAGTTCTTTTGTTAAGTAATTTTGAAAGCAAAAAAAGATCAATCAAACATGTTGCTATATTATTATTATTATTATCAACAAATGTTTTACGCAAGACCACATTAACTTTCTCCTCAATTAGAATAATTATGCGGATGTGGATGTGAGTCTGGATATGGCTGAGAGAAAACTACACCTGCACCCACAACCACATCGGCTCCCTTTCTACTTTATTCTGAGATAAAACAGTTTAGATAGCTGTCGCTTGTCTTAAAACTCACATATGCACTAAGTACAGTGGTATTGTCACTATAAATACATACCTAATATGAACAAGTGTTTATGAACTGCACAAGAGCTTTATAGTGACGATATAGTCTTATTTTCTTGTATTTCCATGTAACTATTCTTTCGAAATATTCCAGTTACATGGTTTTCGTCAACGAAGTATTTACAACTCGGTTTCAACGACGGCTAATCTTTGTCACATGTGTATTTATAATGCTTTTGTTGTCAAGCAAAAGAGTATTACGCTAATTTTTTTGTTAAATTAACGAAACCATCCTATTTTCTAGAATTTTCAAGTAATATACCGAGCCTACACTTATCTGATGATATAACTGGGAAGATGGAATTTAATAATGACAGATGATAACATAAGATGAGTTAGCGCATGATTTGCCTTAGTTAATAAGCCAAGGATGTCTTTATTTGTTTAGCAAACAAACTAAGTATCGTTTACTTTGTATAGAGATTGTTTTTTGCAGGGCATTATGAACAAGCTTTTTACTAAAGTATTTGGTCAGTTTTATTCAAATAGAACTCAATGATTTTAAACTTCGTCACAATAGAAATCATTTTAAAAATGAACTTAATCTGTTTACCTTTTGAATACAGCGATGCTGATAATGTGCCCAAAAGTTTGCACTAAAACATGTTTATCAAAAGTTGAACCATTGGCATATGATGGGGACACAGTTTTGTGGACGATTTGCATATTGAAGCAATTGCTACAAAGCGGAAAACACTTATATTGGTACGTGCGACTGATCACATAATGAAGACTCGTATCAAGTATCAGTCATATCTCTTTTATTCTATTGAAAACTTCTTCTAACACAAAGTTGTTAATCATGAAATTGTGTTTGTTCTTCAACATATACTTGAAAAATATGAAACAATTATAAAGAGAAATTGACTTAGTTTCCTCAACTACGCATAATTGTAATTTTATTTTTTCAAACAGGTTATTTTAGTTAAAAAGGAAGTAGACACAAAAATAAGTAATAGAACGTGAACTATGTACGATAGTATGAGAATGTTTGACTATATGGATATCCATCAGGACCAGATTACTTTTTCATTTTATTTTTCAAGCCACGAATATTATTTTCAGTACGAACAATGTCTTTATGAGTAGGGGGTAGAGTTTTTTGACTGATGGCAAGAGACTTTTGATAGTACTCCATCGCTTGAACATAATCTCCTCTGTCACGAAACAAGCAACCGAGATTATTGTATGTCAGAGCTATGCTAGGATGATCAGATGGCAGGACAGTTTTTTGAGTCATAAGAGTTTTATTGTAATACTTTTCTGCTAAACCATCCGCTTTCATACAGTCGTATGTAATAGCCATTCGATTGTAGGTTGCAGCTAATCTAGGAAGATTAATTGGTTTTACCTTTTCTTGAATCTTAAGCGCCATATTCAAGAAAGCTAAAGCTTGATCGTAATCACAACTCGACCAATACAGCCCACCAATCCAACTGTATAAGGATCCCAACTCAGCGTGGCCTTTGGATAGAATAGATTCTTTGATGGATTTCTCTGATCGTGCATACTCAAGCGCCTGATTCGTATCCTTTTTTCCATTGGCGACGCATCCAAGCCCACGGAATGCTCTACTGACGCCAAGCTGTGAGTCGTACATCATCAATTCGTAACATTTTTGCGCTTGATCATACTCACCCATCTCAATCAGAATATTACCGAGAGTATCCAGATCAGTATCGTCACCAATAGTGTCTTTCATATGAGCAAATGTCTCTTTTAAATGAAAATCATCCTCGCTTGCTAGAGACACATGGGCTACCCATACTCGATCGTTTTTATCTTCCATGACTGTTTCGATCCGAAATAATGCACCAAGCATGATAAATACTTCATCTTCATGTTGAAAATAACTTGTTTTAGTAATATCAGCAAAAGCCTTCGTTTGTAAACGTGGATTGATTTCAATTTCAAAGATAATGCGTTGAATACCATCAATAACTGGAGTTAGTCGAGCAAAATGAAGAGCAGTCGATAGATTACGACTAGTCGATAAAAATGAATTCATCGAAAGGAACTGACCAATATTATTCTTCATCAATTCAAGTTCATCATTTCCAATTATTTGACCACGATATACTCGAATACTATTTCGAGTTTCACTTATATGAATAAACTCCTCATATTCATTTCTAATTTGCTTGGCGATATCCGTGATGAAAAATCTAAGAGCAAATAACATGTCAAAATCTTGAACACGTAACGCTTTATTCACTATTCGATAAAAACATGATTCACGTGTATACCACCAAACTGCATTTTCTGGCTTATAGTTCTTGTCAAATTCATCAATGATTTTCATTTCTTCATAGTTATTCTTGTAACTCTTCTTACAAATATCAATAAGTTCTTTACGATCACTAAACTTGTGATGCATACGAAGAAGAACCTCAATAAATAACTGGAACCACATAAAAATAGCATTACGAGCTTGAAGAGATTTAGAACAAGAAGTAATTACTGATATAGAAGTACCATCTTCCACTTTGGCTCGAACGATTTGATCTTTAGAGATTTGAGCAACGAGTTTAGCACGTTCAACAAAAACTCCATTGATCTACAGTATGAAAACCGAAAGATTTTACTAGGATTATGATCAAATATCTTACTTTGGAATATTTATTAGCCCATTGTTCATTGGCTTTCTTATCTTGACAAAAGACATAGCATGCAGAAAATTGTGGAAGATCATGAAGTCGAGGTACGACTTGTCGACCTAATGAACCTGATACAATAAGAATAACTTTTTCTTGAGTGATCTTTCGAATGTACTGTTCACATTGATCACTATTATCAAATGTTCGAAGATGATTGATGATTTTACGAAGTTCTTGTTGAGTATCTCGATTGTCCTGTGTCGAATCAACATTTTGATCCAGCCATAAACATGTGAATGATTCAAGATTAGGCGTAGTTGGCTCACTGATTGTTTTGTTCTTTGAGGTAGATACTTTGGACGATTGACTTTTGCTAGTAGCCATATTTATGAGACAAATTTTTTCGGAGTAGAAAACGTGTCTCGATTATCCTTCTGTCTTTATTCTTTTTTCAACTGTGAAAATGTGTCGTTCGATGTTCTGTCTTAAATTTATTGCTGAAAGAAGGAATATTTTTCTTCTTCTTACATAAGAACGAAAAAAAAGCGATATTCTCTACATATGCATTCACAATGTTGACAGAAAAAGGCACATGACGTAATGGGAGTCATCTACAGCTTTTCGGAAAGAAAAACAATTTAAAGTATACTTTGACTGCAGCATAAAAGTAAAAGAAATGTGTTTTTCGCAATTGGAAATGATAGGGCCTTACCCTCAAGTTTCTTGCAAGTTGTAAAATATTTGTTAAATTGTAACAAATCTTCGGTGTGAATGACATATATAAAAACAGGTGACAGTGGGTGATAAATAAAGTTTCGTTAGAGATATGCGAAACTTGAAAATTCTACAAAATCATTTTGATGTTTTTATCGATCCTAAGTGTAACCAAGACAGATTGGTAATCAGCAAACCAGCTTGATTTCGTACCATAGTTAGTGTCTTTCATATTAATGAATTTTTTATATTCACTGACACAGCATTACGAACTGTTTTTACAAGATACGTCTTTCATACAGAATCGACTAGCCAGGTTAAATTACATACTTTCTGGCAATAAGAATTTATTAATTTTGTTTAGTATAGTATATATTTCTATTACAACGTATCTGCGTTGAAAAAATCTAATTTAATATCATTTTTTGACACTCATGCTATCAACTAGCTGAGCTGATTGTTCTGATAGACAACTCAACAAAGTTGAAAAGCATTTATTTAACATCTTTATGTTTGAACGAAATCTACGAAGAATAGGATGTCAAAAATTAAGGAAAAATAAATCCTTACTTATAACGGGTGACCCATAATGAATGTCCGCTTTTTGCATTTCATATTTTAATCAATAAACAGGTTGTATTAAAAACACAAAATATACCAGAAGATGCAGTGTGAAAAGCTCTGCAATTTACAAAGTAAAGCTTATTGTAATTGTTTTCAAAAAAAGCAAAATTCTCTGCGATCAGTTTTCGCACGGTCGAAATTGGGTCGTCCAAAAGTGTGTCTATTTTGAAAACAAAAAATGCAACTTTAAAAAAAAAGAGTCTTAGTATGTAAATTGTAGAGCTTTTCCCGCTGTATCTTTTGGTATATTTTATTTTTTCAATACAACCTGTTTATTGATTAAAA
>CAJNOP010000031.1:999416-1018652 GCA_905250075.1 Rotaria sp. Silwood1
TTTTGGTATATTTTATTTTTTCAATACAACCTGTTTATTGATTAAAATATGAAATACAAAAGGCGGACATTCATTATGGGTCACCCGTTATAAACTAATTCGTATTTAAAAAAATATAAATCAAACTACAAATTTATAAAAAAAAAAGAAGAAATTTAAAAATCAATCATTCTAGATAGTTGTATAACCGCCATCAACCAAAAAGCTAGCACCTGTTGCGAAATGGCATAAATCAGAAGCTAAAAAAACTGTTAAATTTGCTATTTCTTGTGTTGTACCCCATCGGTTTAAACATTGTTTTTTCTCTTGTGTTGCAATAAGTTCATCTAATGATATATTTAAATGAGCTGCATGTTTAGCTGAAGCTGGTGTAAGTGTAGCACCAGGACAAATAGAATTACATCGAATATTAAATGAACCTAAGTCAAGTGCTAAATTACGTGTCATTTGAAGAATAGCTCCTTTTGTTGTACTATATGGTACAAATTCAGGTTGAGCAACCCAACTACTAATACTAGCTACTTGTATAATTGAACCTGATCGTTGGTTTTTCATTAGAGGTACAACAGCTTTAGCCATTAAAGCATAACCACGTACATTAACATCTAATACTCTTGACCATGCTTCTGCTGATACATTTTCAACAGCACCGAACGTAAAAATAGCAGCACTATACGATAAAATATAAAATCAATGAGACAATTTTCATATTTACTTATTGACAAGTATATCAATTGTGTGCCATTTATCTACAACAGATTTGACTGCATTTTGAATGGATTGTTCATTAACTACATCAAGTTCAACAGCCATCATGTAATCTTTCTTGTTTGCATCTTCACTAATCGTTTTCGCTACTGTTTCATCAGCTGCATTTTTGTTCACATCGGCGACGACGACACGTGCACCATGTGATGCACATGTTTGTGCAATTGTTGAACCTATAGCTCCACCAGCACCGGTAACAAATACAACTTTATCTACTAACAATCGAGACCAGTCACCACTCGCTTTCGATGCTTGTTCAGGGATGGTAGACATAATTATTTACGACGAAGTAAGCATAGAAATCTTGTTAAAAGTAAATTATTTGTTCTCTCTTATCTTCAATACTGATATCGTGTCAAAAAATGTATATCTACATTATTATATTGTCAAAGAGTTTAAAAGACCTTTCTTTCTTGCAATTATTATCAGATACACTTGCGATTAATGACATCTATGTGTTATCGTGAAATAACAAATAAATCGAGAATATTTTGAGATGAAATAGTCGACAACTTGAAACGAAACATAATTATCATATTTTCAAGAAGATTATCAATATGTTTTCATTCATTTGCCAAGAATCATTTCCATGAAAATTTTATAGAGCAGCATAAGTAAAACATTCTCAGTGCAATCAATATATTTTATAGAAATTTGCTCCTAACAGGAGGTATCTCTTTCGATTGTAAATAAAATGTAGAATTTTTCGATATTTAAATTGCCACATAACACTCATCGGTTCGAAATCATAAGTCAAATGTATAACTGAAACGGAAGCAGTTGCGAACAAAATCTGAGCCGTCTAAAATCTGATCGGCTTACCAACCATATCTGTGGTACCAAATACATCGGAATACAATATAACGATTAACTCCATCTGTCGTTGTCAATACGAGTTTGACTGACTGTCTGCTTAAGAAATAGAAAGCAAGAAAAACAACAGAAAAGTAATGTATATGACTCATTCTCTGTAAATATAAAGACAGATCTTCTCTGATCTACATAAATTTAAAAATTCCGGTGAAAATAAAAATTGAGTTTGTTTTTTCTTGTAAACAATATAAATCCTTGTTTTAATTATGTCGGCTTCTTCAACAAAGAATGATTTTGATGAAAATATAGCATCAATTGATTTTATTCCATCCGATCCAAATGCAACATTTTATTTTTTACCAAATGGTATTGGTAAAGATCGTCGTACAATATTTACAAATGCTATTCAACAATTTCATCTTCAACTTTTAACATCACCAAAAAATGCTCGCTTTATTATTGTTGATGAACAATTTGATGCACCTAAAGTATATTCAGTATTAAAATTAGATGCGTCCGAAAATGATGAAAAACCAAAACCAATTATCATTCAAACAAAATGGTTAAGTGATTCATTAAAAGAAAAACATTTAGTTCCGTTGACGAAAGATTATATTATTCGAGCACCTCTTATTCGAAAAAAAGCAATGCCATCATTTTCACAAGAACCTGTTATAGAAGAAAAAACACGTTTTCAAAATAAACCTAAACGAAGATTATCTGATGATCAACCTCAAGGTGGATCTGCTACACAAGTTAAACAAAGACGTTACTCATCTGATGATGATGATGATGATTATGATATTATGGAAGTTAGTTCAATAAAAAAATTTATTACATTTCTAATCATTTGCCTTTTTTTTTTCCTCAGGATTATAATGATACGGTTAAAAATCCATATAAACATGGAGAATTACCAGTATGTTACAAACACACTATTGTTTAAAACAATAGTCTTTTTTTTATAATATAGAAAGGTAATTGGATGTGTTCAATGTCTTCGCAAACAGCTAAAAAGAATACTGAAGTCAATAAACATATTATTGAAAAACTTCAAGCTATGGCTGATCTCTATAGTAAAACAAACGGTATGCAGAAAAATATCATGAATTCGAATAATGTCTTTGCAGGAAGAAAGACTACCACTGCCTTTTGACTACTTTGCAGTATTGAGTGCTGCCTAGTGGCAGATTCATCAGTCTGATATCTTCCTTACAATTAATACCAGCTTTAGTTCTAAACAGAAGGGCCATCTAATGCAGAGTTCTTGCGATCAATCTTCACTTAGATACTGAGTAACCACATATTAATCAAGGGGTCAGATGTATCTCGCAACTTAGTTAGAATACTGTCAAACAACGTAGCCGTTCAGTCATGACAGCCTCTGCTCTTACAGTAAAACTTCTACATTGTTGACATTGACGAATATCGTTCAGTATAACAGGGTGTTCATAAAGGAGGTAATCAAATAAATATAAATCAAAATAATAGTTTTATTAATTTCTACCTCCTTATGTATCAGATCACAATCCTGTCTAATCAGGTTTAAATATTATTATTCATGGTTTGACTGAAATCATGATTCACTTTTTCAAGATTAGTTTCATAATCAGTAATATGTTCAAATTTCATTTCAAGAATATTTGACAGAGCACCAATGGAAACTTGAAATCAACATTAGAAGATAACAATATATGTTCGTCCATTGTTTTCTGCTTTCAGTGAACAAATTCATAGAGCCAGTCGATTTTCTGATAATCACCGTTACAATTTCTATCATATGATTTATTCAAGTAGCGCCTTCTATTGATACTCAAATTCAGAATCTAGCGGTGTTCATTGAGAGAGGTTTTACTGTATATTGAAGTGCTTCGCCGCTTCAAAAAATAATCGTGTCCTAGGTAGATTTAAATCGCACGAAATTTTCAATTCTATATCATGATTTTTTTCGGAAGATATTCAACCAACTACGGTCAAACATAGCTTATTTAACAAGCACAAACTCTCTGTAGGTCTTCTTTCTATAGACTAAATTCATACTTTTTAAAGAGAGAACAGGAATGAGAATTTCACTGTCTCAAAAGCAATGGAGCTCTACTTATTAAAATACTCTTTTATACAGTTTTATTCAAAGATAGGCTCTGTCATACCCGACATCTTGACATGTGTTTTCAGACAAACAGAAAAAGCAATTGGATACGATTAAGCTTCTTCCAAACTTTGGGATATGCGATCAAAAAACCTCAAAAACAGAGAGAATGGAAAAGATTTTCTGATTTACTTGAAAAAAACAAAATTCCAAATAAAAAATATTGTCAGACCTCGAGCTATCTTTTCATATATCTATCTTAATTTTTATGTGTTTCTCAAAAGTAACGGTGTGTGAAAGAAGGAAGAGTGCCTTACTAGAGCTGGCCATGAAGAAATAGTATTTATACAGAAATAGTATATTTCTTAAGAAGATTGAAACAATTTCTTGATTTTTTTTCATATTTACGAGTTATTTATTAGATAAATGGCGTGCATATTCATATCAAAAAGCTATCACAACAATTCGTCGATGTACAAAACGAATTGATTCATATGAAGTAAGACAAAATGATTTGAGACTACTTTTAAAAACTTGTTCTTTTTTGCTCATTTTAGGAAATAATAAAATTACCTGGTATTGGTGAAAGTTTAGCTAAAAAAATTTGGGAAATAATTGATACGGGTAGTTTTGAAAAACTAGAAGATTTTCAATCATCTGAATATATGACTGTTATTAATTTATTTGGTAATATATGGGGATGTGGACCAAATATTGCTAAACAATGGTATGACCAGGTATGAATTTTTTATTGTTATAGATGTTTAAAGAATTTTTAGTTATTTATAAAATAGGGTTTTCGTACTCTTGATGATCTTCGTACAAAAGCAAAATTGTCTCATAATCAACAAATTGGATTGAAATATTATGATGAATTTCTTGAACGAATGCCACGTGATGAAGTTGCCGAAATTGAAGCTGTCGTATGTTTATTAAATGAAAGATAATTTTCCATTATTAATTTCGTTCTGAAATGATATTTAGGTAAAGGAACATGCACTTGCATTAGTACCTGATCTTACTATTCAAACTTGTGGTTCATATAGACGAGGCAAAGCCACATGTGGTGATGTTGATATTTTAATTACACATTCTGATGGAATATCACATCAAGGTCTACTTATTCCATTGGTTGATTCACTAAGAAAATCTGGTATGCTTTTATAATTTATTTGAATTTTGAGATGTGCAGGGCAGGATAGATAGAAATCTAAACCGATTTCCTATGGCTGCCGTTATGACACGATAGTAAATATTTGATTTTTTTTAAAATTTCCGATGTCCCATATCAGTTTTTCAAGATGTTACTATCGGAATTTCTTATCAATAAACCATCTACCATCGTTTTTATTTCGAATCGGTCAATCCATTGGCTTATGCCTCTAAGGATATAGGACAGGGATTAGAAAATTTTCTCAATTAATGTACAAAAGACTATAAATGGATGTTTTAGGTTTTCTAACTGACGATCTTGTTCTTTCTGATAAATATGAAGAAGATGGCGGGTAAAAAAATTTATTTTATACTTTAATCTGAGTATATCATATGTTTTTATATTCCAAGTTCTCATGTAAAATATTTTGGTGTTTGTCTCTTACCCGGTGAAAATAGAAAAGTAAGTACTTTTACAAACTGAATATAATGCAAAAAGATAACTTTTTATTTTAAAGCATCGCCGTCTGGATATTATTGTTATACCATACAGTGAATATGCTTGTGCTTTACTTTATTTTACTGGTAGTGCACTTTTTAACCGTTCAATGCGAAATTTAGCACATCAATATAATATGTAATTTATCTTGTTTTTCTTTTTTTTTTTTATTATAATAATATTTATTTTTAAAGGTATTTATCTCAACATCGTCTTAATACCGGTGTTATTCGCAAGGTAAAACCATATCTATATATATATACACTTTTTATTCTATTGAAATTCTTTTTATTTTAGAATAATTCAAAAATCAATATGGGTACACCATTGTATACTCCAACAGAAGAATCTATTTTTAAATATCTAAATTTACCTTATCGACCACCAGAAGAACGTGACCATTAACTAGTCAAAAACAAACAGTGACTTTTTTTTTATCTTTTAACTAATTGTGTTTACATATTTTTTGGTTTTTGTCTATTTTCAATAATTTTCAACTCGGTGATAATAAATAAATATTTTATATTTTTAGATTGTTTTTTGGTTTTTGGTTTTTATTTCTGTAATCATAAAAATGGTGTTAGATGCAAATATTCTACAAGAAAAATTAATTGAAGCTTGGAAATTACGTTCAAATGAGACTAGTTTTTCAGCTTCACTTGCACCATTAATTGCAGAATGTCGATCTGAAGATGAATTTCGTACATTATTTACTAGTAAGAATAAAGAGATTTTTTTCTTGGTGTTAGATATTTATTTATTTAATAATTTCTAGGACAAATTCTTACACATATTGATTCAGCAATATCATCGAATCTTCTTCAATCATATTTTAAATTTCATGCAAGATCTGGTTATGTAAATGAATCATTAATTATTGATCATCTTCTGTTATTAACACCATTATCATCATCAACAACAACAGATGATATTCAAATAAAATTTTTACTCGAATTACTATTTGAAATTCTTAAAGCAATGCATGTTAGTGCTGAACAAGCACCTCGTCTTGGTAAACAATTAAATTTACTTGCTAAATGGCTTTGTTCAAAATTATGTATGTATTTAAATGAATTAAATATAAATGAACAAATAAATATAAAAGAAAATGAAATGATTATATTAATTTCAAATGTATTTCTTTTATTATTTACAAATACAACATATTATTGTCTTTGGTTAATGATAATTAAAGCACAAAAAGAACAAAAAGAATGGAAACAATTACAAGAACGATTAGAATTAGTTTCAAAAAGAATACCAACTGAAGAAAATTTTAGACCTGATGTTTATGAACAAATTCTTTTTAAGTAAGCTATCTTTCGATGTACAAAGTGAATCATAGATAATAAAAGATTACTAAAAACAAATCATTGTAAAAAATGTTTCGTTCACTTTTCAGCTTCTTAAAGAAGCTTGCAGATATTTCAAAACATTCGATTCGAATAAATGTTTTTTAGTTTTATCTGAACATGAATTTTGTCTTGAAATCATACAAGTCTTGTGAATTCTTTTAATCATTGCTTTTGTGATATATGATCTACTCAATCAGTTGAGCCGTGCTCGGCACATGAAACAAAGTTGTTTTTGAATCGAATACTATGGTCTGAGCCAGTTCAAAAGTCGATAACCTATAAGTCGGCTTTCTTCAGTCTAGACCATATGATTGATATCTCTTAACGACTCTAAATAACTTACACTAGCATGACAAGTCAAACTATCTATTAGGAAAAGTTGAAACTAGATGAATGGTCGTTGAGTGAGTTATCTTTAAAAAAAATCAAGGACTAAGCGTGACCAAAGATCAATAGCCCATGGAACGGCTTTCTTCGGTTCAACGCAGTTCACTGAGCCGTCTCTTATGTACTTATGGATACTGAAGACGTGTCGAAGGATACCTTTCCTTGCTTGACTGATCTACTCAAACAACTTTGGTTTCATTTTTGAGAGAATCGCTTCGGAGCACAAAACGTATTTGTTCTTTACTAAAACGCCGTTACTAACACAGAACACAGTATTTCGAACACCTTCGCTCCAGAAACTGAACTATTAGAATCGAGCAGTATCTATCAGAGAACCTGTTCGAACAGATCTTGTGATTTGGTCTGAATTTGACATAGGAATAAAAACCTGGACCGCCCAACAGATGTGACAGACATGCTTAGCAATGCACCGATCCTTCAAACTACAGATCATATATTAATAATGTCTTGTTATAATGCTCCCTTATTGCATTTCTGTAAAATGCAGTAAAACGATACTAAACAAATACATCCCTAAGTAGATAGAATAAAGCAGTCTCTCTATTATTAACAACAGCAACCTTGTCGCATTTCACATTTTAATTGCGTATGGATTGTATTAAGAGCGTTTTTGTTATTTAGAATAAGTCATCTTCATTTATCCGAAGAATTCCATCAAGAAGATATTGAATTTAATATGTCAATATTCAATCCAATTGTTTCAATGCTTGTTATCAATCAACTTCATAAATCATCATCAATTCTTCTTTTAATTCTTCGTTTCTATGAACATGTTTCTACAACATCAAATCCATCATTAATCTATCTTCGTCTTCTTCAAGCATCATTTGGTGGTTATCTTTCATCAATATCAACAAATAATAGTGAATATCAACAACGTTGGTCAGCATATATAAATTTTCAATTACCACGTATATTAGCATCATGTCTTGAAACACAATTTGATATAATACAACAATCTATTGAAACATTTTTATTACATAATGAATATTTACTTAATCGTATGGATGAATTATGTTTAGAAAATGTATTTGAAAAAATTTTTCAAACAACATTAAATTATATTAAAAATGATATTAAAGAAAAAAATGAAAATAAAATTAATCAATTAATGTTTTATATACAACAAAGTCGTCTACCATATATTCAACAAATTCAACGATATTATCAAAATCATCAAATACGTTCGTTATATTTATTTATTTTTTTTTTGTTAATCAATTTAAATTGATTCTTTCTTTTTTTTTTTCTTTTTTGATTTTTAAAGAGTCTTATTCATTTCAAGTTCTTCAATTGCAACGTTCATTAGAAAAATCTTTATATAAAATTTTTTCAACACCAAATGATAATGACAATCTACAAAATTTAATTAATAATTTAACTGATTATATTCCATTAATATGTGCACTTGATCAATATTATTCATTTATTCAATTACTTTTAACATATACACAAACACAATATGATCTTGCTTTATATTTACTTTGTTATATAACATCAATAACAGATGATACATCAGAAGATTTTGGTCATATTGATATTAATAATGATAAATCATCATCATCATTTATTATTTATATATGGTTAAAAAAATATTGGTTATCACGTCATTTAGGTCATGCTTTATTTTCTTCATCACTTTATTCAATTGATTTTCTTTCAACAATAAATAATTCATTTGATGATATATCATTATTAGAAAAAGATGAATATTTATTAGATATTAAAAATTTTAATAATGAAAATATACAAATAAAATATTCGAATATTGAATATTTAATAAAAACAATTTATTTACTTGGAGAACTTCAATCATTATCATTAGATGAAACAAAACAAATTGTTTTACAATTAATTAATTATTTAACTCATGTTTCATATGGATCACTTGTACATGTACTTCTTTGGCTTATAGCAAATTATCAAATAGCAAATGATGATGAAAAACCATGGATTCAAAATGTTATTCATACAATGGGTAAATTAGTTTAATACATAATTAAGTCGTCAGTGCTATTCTTTATCACTTATCTGCAAAGAGGAAACACTAGGTTTTAGTATCGCTTAGATCGGTTGTATTCAGACATACATCAGTGCCCGCACGAATGAGACTGATGTCTATTTAGTTGTATTCTCTTTCTAATCTGACTAGGAAAGTGTCCTAATGTGATTAGTCACTATTGAATCGAGATAATATGCATTATGTAAACTCTGATGAGTTGTAAATATCTTAAAAGGACTTCGTAACATGTAGGACATTCAAAACGTTCTGAGACTGATTTATGAAGAAAAATATAAGTGAGTGACAATAGTAAATGTATGTTTTCCTTTTTCGACATATCATCTCTCTACCACAATCCACTTTTGCTAACGCTTTGGAAGCATTTGTATAGTTGCTGTGAACTCATCTTTAGATAGACGATTAAGACATTGACTAACAATGAACCCAACTAACTTTGATCATTGTTAGTATCTTCCTCGTAGGTGATCGTTAAACACTGTAAACAGGAAATAATTACTGGAGGTTAAATTTGGAGAATAAAGTATGTGACAAAGTAATAAAATAAGAAATGCGATGAAGGACTGTCATTTTGCAAAATGTCACCACCCGAAAGTAGACTGCTGTTTTTTTCTCTAATTTCTGGATGATATTCTTTCATCAGAAGGTGTAGGTAATATACTGTAGTGATTGTCATACTCAGTGGTATGAGCCGTGCGATAATTTCCCATTGATGGCTCTAGAAAAAAATTTCTAACTCTAATCCTACCTTGCACAACCTTTATTCGTAGCGCACTATATAAAATTTATTTCTCGTTCTTTATTAAGTCTTATACTACCTAGTAGGCCCAAAAATTGGTAAATGATATAATAATATCATGTCTTTCTGATTTATTTTATTTTTTTAATATACAACATTAGAGTACACTTTTTTTTGGAAATTACTAATGAATAATGTCATTACTTAAATTTTACTGTTGCTCTTCGAAAATTCTTTCACTTGTACTGAGTATTTTTCGCTCGTAAATGAGCTAGCTGATGTGTCAAATGATGATCTAGTTAGAATATTAAGCTTTGACCTATTTTTTTCTTCTGTTTCCATATAGATTCATTATTCATGACTAGTTTCACGTTAACATAATGATCAATTTCATCTGCATAGAATTCCGATGGATCTTTTTAAGCAAATTCCTTCATAATAGTATTTAGTTTCTTCTCTCAATGTTTTTTTTACTCTTTTAATTCCCCGACGCCTACCCTATTCTAACCTTCAAGATAGAGTAACCTAGCACATCTCTACGAGATCTATATGTGCCTTTTTAAAACAGAATTCTTAATAAATATGAAAGTTTATAATGAGAAAGTTAGATATCTTTTTGTTCATTTCATTGTAATTGGAACAGTTGAGAGAAATTCATTTCATCGTTAGACTATACAGTGACAGTACATATTAACTCACAATGTAAAAGAGATCTCTCTAAACTGTTTTCGGATACAACAAAAGTTTTCAACAAGATCTATCTATCGTTAAAAATAGATATAGAATAGAAGTGATTTTATTGATAATTAAAAGTTAAAAAAAAAACTTTTTTGTTGATTTATGAAATACTATCAATACTTATATAATAGTAAAAACATTTAACCATGATTTGTCATGTATCATCAATGCACAATTCAGCTCATATATCAAAATATTTTACTATAGAGAAATTTTAAGCATGTTTGTCTTGTTTTGCAAAAGCTCTTACATTCATTAACAATCTTGTATTTGACAGGTACAACAGGTGATTCCAACTCAACAATAGTCTCATTACTCGATGCTATTAAACGACAATTATGGTCAGATTATATTGATAATCCATTAGTACCATATTATTCTATTGTTCCAGTTCTATCATCAATAGTTAATAATATATCTTTATCATCATCACAAACATCTACATCAATTATTCAAACATTATTTGATTCATATATAGTAAATGAATTTCTTGATTGTGAACAATCACGTGCATTATACATTTGTTCAAAATATGTTCCCATAGATTTTTTAATTGTACGTTTATTAACAAATATAAATACATCCAATGGAATATATGAAACAGGTCGTGCACTTTATTTTATATTAGGTGTAATTCTTTTTCGAAGACGTTCATCAACACGTTGTTTATTAAAACAAGGTTTACCTTATTTATTTAATATAAAATCTAATGAATTTATGCTTGAACCAAATGTTTATATAATATGTTTCATAATGAATATTCTTCTTGCACTTGAATTTAATCAAAATGATGGTCAATTAGAAGATTTATTTCATGTTAAATCATGGAAAGATATTTATTCGATTGATGATATTATATCAAAGTATGAAGATACAACTGTTGTTGATGCTTATCATTCATTATTAAATTATTCATCCGAAGAATTATTTTCAAGTGAAACACTTCGACCAGTTAATTATTTTCTTGGTTGGTTTCAAACAATTCTTTGGATGTTTAGTCGTACAGCTAAATCATTAAAACCATTTGTGAAACCAAAATTAGTAAGATATTTAAGATTTCTATTTTGTTTTGTAAAACATGATCTAAATGGAATGTTGAAGTATTCGTGTAAAAATCTGAACTTCCTTCTCTTACAGGCTGTCATCACTAGAGTTGTGCGAGATCTCTTCAGACTGAAATTTAGAATGTTTGCCGGTATCGGTACCACGGAAAAGAGAAGCTGTTAACATTGAGATAACTACTGAGAGAAACAAGTTGTCCCAACTGGAAAATATTAGAGTTAAATTGTCTACGATTTTAAGTTAATCATCTTATACATCAATTCAATTAGAACAGAATTCAAAAAACTGTTAGTTGTGAACTGCAAAAATCGAAAAAACAAATATTGAAGAATTTTTTTAGATGTGATTCAAATAAATTCTGAAATAGTTTTCTTTAGATCTGAATCAAGACCGAGATTGATACCGAAAGAATTAAAATCATCAGGACCGCGACCACTAGGAAAAAGCTAACAGAATCCGGACTAGAAAAAACCTTGACCCTTCAAATCTCTAACAGTGATACATGCCAGTGAGAGACTACCATAGATTGTTACAGACATTATTGCTATGTGATCACAAGCTGTATAGTGACAACGTTTTGTTACACTTTTTGTGGTTACCAACAGCGTCATGTTTTACATTTTAACTCTACAAAGATTGTGCTAACATCTTTTTTTTTTTTTATAAAGGTTGCTCAATTATCAGAATATTTACCGTTACAATTTCCAATTGAAAAAGTTCTTAGTATATTAGAATTATCAAATAATACTGAAATTGAATATGCTGCAATGGCAATAACACGTGATTATATTCATTTAAAAACAATTAGTAGTCGAACAAGAAAAACACTCGTACATAATCAACAATTGATAATTAGTGAAAATAGTTTAACAACATCAACGAATCTAACAAAAAATATATTTTCAATACCAACAAATCTTTAAATTGTTGGTTGTGAAATTTTTTTTTTGTAAATTTCTTTGTCTGTAAATAATATTTCATCTGGCATGATGAGCTAAACTCTAAGTTTCATTTTTGTTCCATATTTGTTAAATAAATATGTTTACGACTGTATACATTAGATGAAAGAATCAATATCAATCAGCTGATTGTATATAGTTATCAATTAAAATTCATTTTCAAATGTATACTGTACCAATTTGAATAGTGAGAGTAGTGATGATGATTGCCGCTTGTCCACTAATAACGCATTCATTCAAATGGATTTCTTTCATAGGAACTATTCAAGAAAAGCTGATATTCCTAAGAATTATCTCGTTTCGAACAAAATATTGTCAACAGACTCATCGTAGTGAAAAATATTTTTTGAAAGTTTTTTTTTCTGTAAAAAATGTTGTCACTAAACAATTACGATAACACACTTAGGAACTTTTCTTAAAAAGAATAATTTTTACAGCTTTGGTAACAAAAGATGATAACATATTAATGTCAAACTGAGGTTCAACCTTAGATAATAGTATTTATGATCATTTTTTAGCTGTTTTTTTTCATGAAAGTACTTGATTTTGGCTCGTGACTACAATTCATTTTCTCCATTATTCAAAACAAATACCATCTATCAATGTCGAATATATGAAATCTACAAATGAAATATTTTATGAATAAATTCGATTGTTGTGTGTTCGAGCATGATGCTTTTTAGTTGAACGGGCTCAATTGCTTTGCTAGCGAAGAAAAAGTCTGTATAATGAAATATGAGATTACTGATGTAACAATACTAATTTCGTTTGGTATTTCCGATATTAGTATTGAGAGGGATACTCGGTTACCTGGTATTAGACACCAAAAAGCTTTTAAGTCTAATATTTTTGTTCGAGAAAGTCTATTTTGCGAAAGTAACAATTTTGTAACAGATATTCGAAGTCAAACAACCCGAACCTATAGGTAGTTTGACAAAAAAATTAATTTTAAAAATATTTTGTTACCTATCATTGGGTAATCGACTGCATCTCGGCCAATACTTTATCAGTATTTTCCACATCTCTATACAAGACTGAAAATGATAGACTTGAACAGGTATCGTTCTACTGGATTTAAGTTTGACATTTTCGACTTATTAGCAAAATTAAATCACTAAATCTCGAATTGAAACCCGTACGGAATAGAAGCTTAGTATAAAGATTATAATTTTCTGACCTAAGCACAAAACAAAACAATGTGAAAAATTCGATAGATTAATTGAACAAAACAGTTTATTTCGTAATCTGAGAAATGAGTATTTATAAATATTTGTTGGAGAATTGTAGAATAAGAATTAGATATGTAATCATATTATTCTATTAAATTTCTTTCCGTTATAAACTTATGCACAGTTCAGCAACGAAACGATCTTAATTGTAGCTAATTTGACAGAAATATTGACAAATCCTTGACTGAAAAATGAAACATCTTACTAAGATGAATAGAAGTCAGTTAAAATCACATGAACATTTGTAGAAATCAATAATAAAAGTTAGTATGAGATGATACAATATCAATTTTAAGGTCTGCGTTACCGATCTCTCAGAAAGAAGGAACTCTTATTTTGTAATGAGAAGTTGACTTCATATTTCTGTCGAGATAATTAACATACGTATCTCGTTTCATTTCTGAAATTTGCACAAAGTTCTACGACGAACTCGTTCAGTAAAATCATATCGGTACATATCTAATAAGGGTTTCTTTCTAACTTGACAATATCTTAGCTAAAATATTTTATCAACCGTCACTGTTTGTATTCATACCAGAATACACCGAGTACTAAAGATAGATGAGCATGTTAGTATGAAAAGTGATGTAAACAATTCATTATTTTGTCTACTTAATAGTATGGAATCAGGATAGAACTAACAGTCATTCTTCGGTTCCATAGAAACTAGCATGGATACTTTAACATTAGTCACACAATGTTCAAATTTTGATTTATCAATTATTGAATACATATGAACTTGTAAACTAATGAAAACATAGCTAAAACACGAAAAACAATGTTGGTCACAATAGAAGCCCACCTTCAAACTTTTCACTTGCAAAGCAAATTAGAAACCCACTAAGTCTCTATCCTATGACAGATTAGTAAGCTTGAACATAAAATGAATGTATGCTTTTTAAATATATTGGAAAGTAATTGTTTATCAGATCAGTTAATAAAATTCGAAATTTTTAGGATGTTCAAGAGTCTTTATATACTTGACAAGAAAACGATTCAATTAGAATCTTGAATACAAAAGGCGAAAGTTTTATTTTCTTACTCTATAGCTTTTGTTGATTAGAGATTAAAATAATGCAAACTTTTTTCTTTCTCCACTCTCATGTCATGACTTTTATCATTTCAGTTTTGACTTTATTTTTTATGAATATAGAAACAATCTTTTGTGTTCTAATGAAAAATGCATTTCCTCATTTTTGCTCTTATCAGTAACTCATTTGTCGTGTTGAAAAAGAAGAAGAAGATGAAGGATGAACACGCGTCTTCACCTCTTCATTAAGAAAGAAAAGAAAAAAAATTCTATGGAAACGTTATCATCTCTTTTATTTCTTTTCACTTTTTCTGACAGCTAATCCAAGCAAGAAGAAAGACGTATTCACGCGATACTAATGGAAATTGAAGAGCAACGAATAGAATTATCAAATAGCAAATTTAAGGTTCTTTTTTAAAGATATATATATCTCACCTTTTCTTTTCTATTTATTTCATCAAATTTTTTATTTTTTTTTTTTAAATAGAAATTTCGAAAACGTATTTTTCGTCCGATTAGTTGCTATAGAAATAAAAATAAAGATGAACAACAAGCTAGTCTTCTACAAGAACAAAATAAAAAAACTGATCCACCTATTCGAAATAAAGATTATGAGATGTAAGTCTTCTTCAACTTATTTTAAAATGAGCAATTCCACGTAAACGCTACAATTAACCCTGCTCAACCTATGGTTGCCAATGTATCTAGTTTTTATATTCATTTTTGATGAGATGATGATCACTACAGAAGTACATTGTTTTGAGAGTTTATGTTATAACTATTGACGTTTAAGGTGTTGACTATAAAAAAATGAACTCAAATAAGTATAAGTTAAAACACGATCCTATATTAATTGTCCTGTACAATTTCTTTAAAAATAACAACATTTTTTGATTCTCACACCGTGGAGGGCGGGTACGGAAAATAAAAAAAGAAATTTTTGTCATTTCCAGAGAAAGCTATATTTGTTAATTGATAGAGGATTATCTGCTGATTTGTACTAAAAATAAACATGTTTTCATAAGTAGAGAGTCTTTTCTATTAGTTTCTGAACGATTAGCGTATACTAAGCATGAAAAATAAGCCATTATGAGACTTATTGTGGATAAGGCTCTGCAGGTTATTCTACGACGTTCCAGATCGATTCTTGCAGGGTTTCTTTCTGTTCAATATGTTATTTAAATCTATGGACCTTCGATTTTTATAGATCGGACTGTTTTCGAGATCAGTCGCTCCCAAAATCTTGATTTTGATGAGGCCTTCCTAAATATCAATACCTCTCCATAAGACTGAATTTTTTCTCAGAAGGATTATTCAATAAGATATCTTTCCGACAAAAATGTTAACTCTTCAAAGGAAGTTACTTATGGAATATGTTTTTGCGCAAAATACTGAAAATTGAAATTTTTTTCATATATCTAATAGTAGATCTTCAAATCATTAACGTTTCGTCTATTTGAGCTCATTTTTTTATAGTCAATACTGGAATGCTACACGTACTGATCCTGAAAATCTCAAATAAAACAGACATATCCACGATGAGATATAGCTATCACAAAAAGTATCAAAATACTATGCTTTTTTTAGTGACAGTCATCTCAGAAAAATTAAAATATTTGGAGAAGAAAATAATATTTTTTCAAATGGTATGCATAAAAAATTCGTCAAGCACTTACCGCTATAACATATGTAAAACCTAACGACACTTACAGTCATCGATTAAGCAGGGTCAGTTGTGATGTTTACACGGAATGGCTCATATTATGAAAAGGAATTTTTTAGTACTGGCTTTGTTATTGATCCACAAAACTATTTATATCATTATTGGCTTGGAATTATTTCACTTGCTGTTGCATATAATCTTCTTTTGATACCAGCTCGTCATGCATTTGATGATTTGAATAAAAATTTACGAGCTGTTTGGATATCATTAGATTATATATTTGATATTATTTATTTAATTGATATTTTTCTACAATCGAGAACAGGTCAGCAAAAAAAAAAAACGTGAAATGAGAACATTTCATATATAATTCAAACGATTATATTTAGGTTACTTTAGCCATGGTCTTTTTGTTCGTAATCATCATGTTTTATCTCGAAAATATTTTTCATCATATCAATTTTATATTCGTGATCTCTTATCAATAGTTCCAACTGATCTTTTATATTTAAATCAACGTTTTCGTTTTATGTCAATTATTCGTTCGAATCGATTCTTACGAATTCATCGTCTTTTTGAATTTCAAGAATTAACAGAATCACGTACACGATTTCCAAATACATTTCGAATTGGAATACTTATTTGTTTAACATTAACATTGATTCATTGGTAAGACAAAATATACTTTTTTTTTTAAATTTATTTTAAAGATAAGATTTCATTCGTAGGAATTGTTGTGCATATTTTCTTATTTGTCAACATTTGGGTTTTGGTAGTGATGAATGGGTATTACCAGAATCAGCTCATAATGAAACTGTTGCAATGCTTTATACATATTGTTTTTATTGGTCGACACTCTTATTAAGTACTATTGGAGATGTTCCATTGCCTGTTAAACATTCTGAATATATATTTGTTTTATTTGATTTTTTGATTGGTATGTTTTATAAAACAAATATTTTCTATAACAAGATTTCTAGAAAATAGGATTTACAAATTCTATAGAAATTTTAGTGAAATATATTCTGAGTGTTGTTTTGTCAAAAAGTTCGATAAGTCACTAAAGCTGGAAACTCTATATCTATTGAAAAATGTTTCAACTATGACAGAAAGCGGAGGAAGAAAGTCAAACTCAAAGAAACTTTATGAGATTTCAATATATATTAAAAGCAGTTAACGCAATCCCTGTAAGACTCAAATAGGAAACATGATGTAGCTGCTGTTGCGAATCAAAAGAAAATTGTTTTATTCTATCTATTTTACCACACATCTTTTTTATCATATTTTTCCTAAGTACTTCAGATATTTAATAAGAAAATAGCTTATATATTATTATAACGAAACATGATTGATATATGGTCTGTGATTGTAAGGGTGCAGGTGTGGGGACGAAGGTAGAACTGTGCGTCTAGTTAAGAGTTTCTTTTCCAACAAAATCCACACTACGATCACCTATAGCCACGCTACCTATATCTACACTCACACCCTTTGTTATCAAGATTCTACTTTTTCCCGTCCATCAAATTAGAAATTTCACTCTCGTCTAATGAAAATTGAAATTTTAATTTTGACTGAGATTAAATTGCACGAAATAGATATTTCCATGTTTTTGTTTCATGATTGTACAATCATACATTCCTTCCTGAAAGCAACATGTTTGGGAAATAATATTTTTTCTAACAGGATTGTTCATAAGTATTCAAGTTCTGTAGTGAATAATGTATCAAGATTTGTATCCGTTATGAATATTTCTTAACGTTCGCTGCTCTCTCTCTATATTTATTACACTATATTCTTTTCATCATGAAACGTAGTAGCATTCTACTTAAAACTTATCGTTTACAGCTGAATTCTTTGAGTCTCAAATTATTTCTGCTGCATTAAATGGAAGTACACAAGTAGACTAGGATACAAGTGTGAGTGAATTTTGTTTAAAAGAAATCGCTCAACTTCATTTGCACTTAAGTACAACACACATACATCTACATTCTTAGAATCTTCTTTATTGCTACATTTCAAGAGATCAAGTACTCATTTTTATAAATTGTGTTGTAAAAAATGATTATAAAACCGATGTAGGATTTTTGCTACTATGGGACTCAATAGTTTAGGTAGTTTCATTTTATTGATCATGAATTTTACTGAAAAATTTCGATTGAAAAGAGGGGTGGACCATTTCCCCACTTCATAGAGAAACCGTTCCACTTCTAGCAGAAATGGTTTAACCTCAAATAGTTAAGCAGAAATTCTTTTTTCAACATCGAATTCCCCTTCAATACAAATCAATACTTCCCTATATATCATAAGAAACGGTTATTTTTTAAGAGGAAATCCTTCATCCATATCTCCAGTTATAAGAAGAAATGGAAATAAAGCGTAGAGAAATGGATAATTAATTTTGATCCATTCCTCTATTTATAAAGAGAAATGGATTTATTCAAAGAGAAATCGATTATTTTATTTTCTCTCTTATATACGATTTTCTAGCAGATATGGATTTATTCCAGCAGATATGGTTAAAATACAAGGAGAAATGGTTCATCCATTTCTCTATGTATAAAGAGAAATGGATTTATTCAAAGAGAAATCGATTATTTTATTTTCTCTCTTATATAGGATTTTCTAGCAGATATGAATTTTTACCAGCAGATATGGTTAAAATACAAGGAGAAATGCTTCATCCATTTCTCTATGTATAAAGAGAAATGGATT
>CAJNOP010000031.1:1023097-1038667 GCA_905250075.1 Rotaria sp. Silwood1
ATAACTTGTTCAACGAGACTTCCTGTTTCTATTTTAAAAGTTCGATGTGCGAACACATCGAACGGAAAAAATTCATCCGTCGTGCTTCACAAGTAGTGAAACATCGCATGTATTCACTTCATCTAAAGTACAATGATGAAGTAGTAACATGGAGAGAAGATCTTCTTGAACATCTTCTACTCTACGGAAAGGTAAGATAACTCGCTCACTTCGGACCTCTAGAAGATGTCATGTGATGTAAACGAGGGTTTATTCATAGATTCTTCTGAGTTTAATTATATAGAAGAAACTACAGCAAACTTTGCGTAGTCGACAATTGATTTTCGTTCTCTGAAAGGAAAATGACTCATTCAATCTATTTCTTTTCTTTTCTTTCATTAAATATATTTAGCATTTGAGGTGAATATGACTAATGGTAGGAAAAAACCAAGTTGGACATTTTATGACATAATTTAATAGCCAAACAGACACGAGAACCAAACACATGATATTTCAACTGTAAAACTTGAACGCATTGTTTAAAGATCGAGTGCATACTGATGAAAAAGCAAAAAACTAGAACCAACAGAGTAGATGCCTAATTCGATTTCGAATATCAATGAGCAATTTAAAAAAATCGCGTCCATGTTTTCAACGTATCAAAAGAAAAAGAAAAAGTTTTATATCAATTATAAATTCATAACATCGAAAAGGTGACCAGTGTTGAACAGCAGTAAAAGGAAAAGAAATAGTTTTATATAATTTATAAATAATTTATATAAAACTTTTTCTTTTTCTTTTGCTGCTGTTCAACAGGGGTGAGCCTTTATAATTTATAATTTATATAAAACTTTTTCTTTTTTTTTGCTGCTGTTTCACAGAAGTGAGCCTTTATAATTTATAAATTTATAATTTATATAAAACTATTTCGTTTTCTTTTGCTGCTGTTTCGAGAGGGATGTGGTTTTTTAATTTTCGAGCTCATATGGGTTAGTTAGATCTCCATTTATATTCGAATTCGAATTAGGCAGCTCATGAACCAACATTGGTTTTTTGTTGATGTGTAGATCACATTAGAAAAAGGAACACTATAATTAGATTGAGATCTATTCCTCTTCGTAAGTCGAATAACTTCTTTCATATCGATGGGAAAACGTCATAGAATATGTGTACCGCAAGGAAATATTTTCGAGAGTGTGTTGAAGTTTCTATCGACTGAATTGGAATAGAATGGAACTTTGAGAGCTTGTACAACTCATTATTTATAAGTACAGCTATTGGATTATCTAGTCAATATATGGCGTTGTCAGGCTCTTTTTTTTTCAAATGATAGAAGTCTGAAAACTTTTTCATACATAGTATTTTTTTCGTAGCAGACGTTTTTTCCTTTGTATTTTGTTTGTTCAGAGTTGATAAAGAAACTTCTGCCAAAAAAGTTAATTTGGACCTCTTTTTTCCGTTGAAGTATCTATGTTAAGTTGACAAAGAAGTTCAGTTTTTATTAGAAATATAGAATTTTGTCTAACTGTCTTCTATCTAACAGTGAAACTCTGACTTCTGTACCTTCTTACTGATCCGAAGGGCAAAGTAATTTTTGGGATATATTTTCGAATTTTTCTCGAACTCGCCCTTTCCTTCTCTCCCCACAAGAAAAACCACGGAAATCGGAAAATCTGTTCTATAGTAGAACTTCATAATGAAACCTAACTCTATAATTCCTAAATTTTTCGTCTTTGGCCGATGCGGTGGTATTTATAGCATCTTTAACAGTCATTTTGTTTATAAAACTAAAATATCAATTTTCTCAATCAAATAGCATTGATCTAAAAGGAAGATTTCGCGAATGATGGGGGTAGATTTATGGGAATCGTTATGTTTTATTGTTGTATTTTTCAAACTTTGTTTGCATCGCTTATTAGTTAACAAAAAGATAACAAAAATTAGGCACATTCATTCATTATTCATTATGTTCTATTTTAATTATCACAATAATTATTTTCTTTATGATTATCGTCTTCTAAATGGTTATTCTTTAGATTATCTTTTAATATAGATTGAATATTTTCATTTTTTATCGCTGTTGCTGACGTTTTGATACTTGTTCTCTCTTTTTAACTGTTCAGTTGACGAAGGTAGTAATTCTCTTAGTGTAAGATCGATGAATTTTGACATACAAACAATAATTGACTTATTTTTACTAAAATATACTTCCGGTGATATTTTTATTTTTAACTTAGGATCGTCTCACGGTGTACAAACTGCGATGTTGACAGAAGCTACTGTTTGGTAATGATTGTTTTTGTCAAAGACAAAAAAATGAATTCGTAGTAGGAACTTTCAAAGCATTACCAGAATGAGAAAAAAGAAAAATCGCTTTTGGAGCACACTTTTGTCTAGTCGTCCATCACGCTTCCATCTTTGCTTATTATGACCGATTAGTTGTGGCGGAGTCTACAAAAATTGGCTGATGCAAAAAAATAATAGAAGAATTTCTAACAAAAGAACAAAAGCTTTCAACTAATATGCAAAAAAAAAAGAATACTAATTCATAAATTTTTTAAGTTCTTCTAATTTTCATGTGAATTTGAGTGTTTCTGGAGGTCTTATTTCATCACAATCCTTTTCTCTTAGTTCGACTTTTCTATCAGAACTGATTTCGATGTAATTTCATGATAGCATGCGGATCTAAAACTTTTAGTTTTGAACAGAAATTCTAGCTCATATGCTGCTTGTATCAGAGGAACATATAGTCTTTTATAATAATGGGCAACATGCTAATAGCGGCTTCCGCCTATTTTTGTATTGATTTAGCTTCTTTGCTTCAGTTGTAATTATGATTTAAAGAAAGCTTTTATTATAAATTGCTAGACTATTTTTTCCTTTTCTCGTTGTGACGATAAAGGCATGTGGGTAAGATTTTCTAAGAAGTCATAACAGTTTTTTTACTGTGAATAATTATTTTTTTCAATGATATTTCATATTAAATGAACAATATGCGTTTTGTATATGAAATGTTTTTAAAAAAATTTATGTCTGCAAACATTTTCATCTTCAATGTTAGAATGACTATATGATAATTAGCAATGTCGAGATGACTTTCATAAACAGTGAATATGCATTGTGTTCATGTTTATTAATCATCCAACCAGATGAATGTGAAACGCTCAGTCTCACATTATCTACAGACTTTCCTACAGATGTTCAATCTTGTTTTTCAGTTAATTATTCTGATAAGTGATTATTGTCTGTTCCGACTATAATTGATTGAGTGAAATGTGAATTTAATAATCATTACTATTAGAAGAATGAACTATTATGAAAATTCTTCATATCAATAGTAAATTATTATAACAAGTACTTTTGCATACGACATCTGTAATTTCTGGTTTTTGATTCGTCCATTATTATGGTACTCAACCTATGATGAGTGAGTAGTACTACAGAAAAACAAATAAAATTTTGTTCTGTTCACAGAACAGAACAGGCAGATCGCCAAATTATCAGCATAAACATGAATCAGCATTCAATAAATTTTTATCCACGTTGTATATATTTAGGTAAGTTTTAATAGAGATATTTATATGATAATATGTAAACTCTTTAAATAACTAGATGAATCAAATCATCAAGCATATCATTCACTATGGAAAGTACAAAACTTAAACTTAACAACATGAACCATCCGATTATTACGAACGTTTTCAGAAGCGTGATGATTGTTTTCTGTTTTGTTGTAATCAATAATATCCCGTGTTTTTTTTGGTTGGAAAATTGTTTCTATCAAGAATAAGACTACATAACTAGTTTCTTAGGTTTTCATTACACAAAATTTGTTACTCGTTTTGTTTTAGATCTTTATATTTACACATATAATTTTTTTTTTAATTTGAAACAATGCTCAAATCACAGTCAACTGAAACAGTAAATACACGATCAGATGGTGAATTTTGTCGAAATGCATGTGGCTTTTATGGAAATAAAATATGGGATGGATTTTGTAGTAAATGTTATCGAGAAGTTTATCAACAAGCTAAACAAATTCAACAAGCATATGATGGAAAATTAATGTAAGAAAATTTATGACTTTCAAAAAGATTCATTTAACTTTCTTTTGACATGATTTCAAATAAAAATGATTTATTAAGGGTTTAGTAACAAGCCTATTAGGTTAAAGAAAGATAGCAAAAAGCAATTAATGATCCAACACTATAAGTAATAGAATCATGTTATGTAGAAAGAGGTAGATCTATGACTACAGATGTGCAAGACCAATTCTTTTTTTTTTCTGTCTAAAATTCGGTGATTTCAGTTTTCTGGGACCTGATCTAGGGAAAACTATTACAGAATTTATTCACATGACACTTCAATAGTCATCTTTTTTTTTGTATTTCAAACTATGAAATATTTTACTAGAAATTTGAGTTTCGGGCTCAGCTAATAGTTTTGTCATGGTCACAGCCCCATACATCACTATCTATGATCGAAGTTAGGGCACAGGTATGAACGATATTGTAGAAAACAAAGAGAAATCAATTACAATTTAATTATTTAACTGTTACTCATATAGAAACTTCTCATCTTCGACAAATACAGGTTAAGACTTATTGTTTCGTCCTTTGTTATTATCACTAGTAACCCAAAATCAATCGAAAATGATCGAATATTTTGTCCTAGAAGAAGTGTTCAATGTACATATTGATATATTTGTATATTTTATTAAAATGGGAAAGAGTTTCACTACAATAGATGGTGAAGTAATCTGTACTTCTAAATTTATAACATTCAGTTAAATGACTACGAGATTTTTTTTGTTCATTATGTATTCAATGATTTAATATAACAAAGCTTTTCATTAAAGATCCGATTGCGTTGTTTTTAAAGATTATACGTAACATGAGTTGAATATCATGAATCAAAGACGAGATATATTCAGTTTTATTATATTTTATCATTGTTTCTTATTTAAGTACGCCGATATCTAATTCTACTCCACCGTTATCTCCATCATTATCTAATCTTCATGAGAAACGTCGTTCAAATATTACTATGCCGAATCCAATTCGACAAATGGTTAATCGAGCTGGCAATCTTCGTTGTATGTTTAAAAAACTCCATTACATTTTTTTCTTCTATAAAACAATCTCGTTTTACTTTCATAGCATCAAGTAGTTCAGTAATCTCAGCGTTAATAAATGACGAACAAGCAGTAGAACAAGAAATAGCAAGTAAACATTTAGATATAATGACAACAGATGATGCACGTATTGATATAAAATCTCAAGTAAAAACATTTGCAAATAATTTTCATAAAAAATGTTCAAATAAAAATATTCATCTTGACACACTTATACAAGATTATGGAACGTTTAAAGATACACTGAAGAAAAGAATACAAACTAACTCAATTTATCGAGGTAAAATAATAATAATAATAATAATACAAAAACATTTTTTTTTTTCTCTAAAAATAAATTTTTTTTTTGGTATTTAGATGAAAATGAAGATTTAATTCATCGTATTCGTGATTATGTTGAAAGTATTATTTTTTCAAAAAATTATTCATTAATATTTAATCGTATTGCTATTGAATATGAAGAACAAGATTTATCAATACAAAATCGAATATCATCTCTTCATTGGGTAACACCAACAATGTTAGATACTGTTCTCAATGAAGATATTCCTAATGTTCGAGAAACAATATATAAAGCAATGAATGGTAAATTTTTTTGTTATTGATTTATTTATCAATTTACGATTCGAAAGTCTTCGTACAAAATATTCTCCCATTTTTCAATCATTAAAAAGAAACTGGACTGTAGAGCTCATTAGGTTAATCTTGGCTAAAATCCATTCTGAAAATCTTGAACCTAATGGACTCTACTATTCAGAATCAGAACCAATTAGTTAGAATTAGAATTTTGTAATATTTTCTAACATATGTTCAGATATTTCTTTTAGGGTAGAATTGAACAACTGTCAGTAAATATTGTGAAAAAGTCCAAAATTGTGTTTGTACACAGCGAAATACATATTTTGGCACAGCTCTTAATTTGTGAAACAGATTGAACTTCGCACTATCGTATAAAACTAAATGCTGTACAAAATCAGATATTGTAAAAGGCGAAATCTTTGCTTTTCTACTAAAGAACTAGTTTCTGTAAAAATTGGCCTTGATTTAAAGCCATCGCTCAAAACGATTATTTTTAAAGATACAAAAGATTTCGAGACTGCCATGAAAAAAATAAATATCACACTTTATAGAGTAAATCTTGTTCTACAAATCCGAACCATAAAAAACTGATTCACATTTTGAATTTGATAAATTTCAATCAAAATACAAAATCGACCAAAACAGTATTCTCTACAATTACTATTTTACATCTTTTGAAACAATCTTATGATAGTTGTTCAACTTTACACAGAAAGCAAAATTTTGAACACATATTCGGAAAAAAACGAAAAAGTCTGATTATAACTAACTAAGTATGGCTCACATAAGTTTTCTTGAAGTGGTCGAAAAAGGAATGAATATCTTGTATCAAGACTTTCATACCAAAGATTGAATTTAAACAAAAAAAAAATTACTTTTGTTTTAATCTTAACTAGCTTTAATTGAACTTGATGCTAAAACAACTCCACAAGGAAAAATTCATTCAATAATGGAATGTAAATCTTTTATTGAACAAGCATTACAATCTAGTAGTGGAATAACAATAAATGCGGACTGTTTTCTTCCAGCACTTATTTATGTTGTATTAAAAGCTAAACCACCTAGATTGCATTCAAATATACAATTTTTAAGTAATTTTTCTCAACCAAATGGTGAACAACTTTATTATTTAGCTAATCTGGTATGTTTATAAACGAACAAAAAACCTATAGCGATCTATTGTTAACGTTATTGTTTTTCTCAGGATTCAGCTGTTCGTTTTATTGGACTTTTAGAAGCTGAACATCTTGGCTTATCATCAAATGATTTTTCATTATATATGCGTGGTGAACCAGTATTACCATCGAAAATCGTTTCTCTTTTTGATTATCCATTAAAAAATAATTCAAATATTCAAAAATCAAGAGAACTATTTATACAATATGATCAAATTGAATATAATTGTGAAAAATTTAATGAAAATATGCTTGATTTTAATCGACGTTTATCACAAACAGTAACAGATATAAATGAATTATTAAATGGTTCTTATGCACGGTTTTCATATTTTGAACAAATGCCACAATCAGCTAAACGTGAAAATAATGATAAAAAAGTCATTGATATTTTAGATCAATCAACTATAAACAATGAACATTTACCGGAACCATTATCACCTGAAATTTTAATAAAACAAAATATACAACAGTAATATTTTATCGATTGAACTTCTCATACAGAGATCTACGAAACAGTTTAAAAAAATTATCCTATTAGTGCTCTCTCCATGTCAATTCAAAAGCCGGTGCTTCAAGAAAGAACTTTTTTTTCAAGTATTCAAGTTAAATCAGTACGTTTGTAAATTATCGCGCTTCGAGAGATATCTTAGTTTACATAATTCAGCATGACTATCTTATATCTCTGTATTGTATATCAGGAAATACGATGATTTTCTCAAAAAAAGTGCTTCCTTACTATCTTCACAAAGAAGGTCGTATAACGGATGAGCTAAAAGTGTTCAGATGAAATGTTTGTTTATTCTTGACTACCTTGAAAATGTTTACGATGTGTCAAAAACTATAGATTATGACCAGATACTTTGACTTAGAAATTTTCTTGAGACCAAAGAGATAATCTTTTGAAAGGTACAAAAACTGTTTTGTATGGAAAACTTCTTTTGTATATTTTTATTCTTTCACTATTGCGACTTGAAAGTAAAAGTTGAAACCTTTTTTTCATATAGCTTATACACTAGAAGCTATTCTACAATATTCAGTATTGGAAGTTTTTTCATTTCTGTAGGTTACTTCAATTTTGATTTCTCTTAAATTCTCATTTTTGAAAAATCGACGTTTCGACCAAAAAGCGTTTTGTGTGAAAACTGGAGCTTTCGACAATGTGCTTAGAGTTTCATTTAGGTGAAAGCCACAGTTTAGTGCAATATAAAGTTTTGTGACTTCAATACTTTTTGCACCTTTCAAACGGAACTCCTATAGATTAGCAAAAGTCTATTGATTTATCGTTCAATGTTATTTTGTTAGATTTTGAAAAAATTCCTTTGCTAGTCTTAAACAAAAATAAATACAATAGTTCTGATACATTCAGAAAGGTTTCAATATGCTGATCCTAATTCATAGCTTTTGACTCTTCGAAAACAATATTCATGAAGTCAAAAAAAAACAAATATTTTATCTCCTCAAAACTTTCGGTTCATCCGTTACTATACTTTACTTCTCTTCACATTTTTCTCTATATATAATCCTTACTGTTGTATATACGGTTGCGGACATATACGATTGTAATAGTGAACTATATGACCTGTCAAACATATTTAGACTTCGTTTTCTTTTCCTATGAATACATCATAATCACAAATGTATTTTCATGACATTTAAGAAAGTAAATATAATACAAGAAATCAATGACAATAATTTATTTGTATAGATGTAACTCTGATCTTTTTTCTAAAAAAAAAAATATAATATCGTCAACGAAGACTTAAGCTACAGTTCGCGGAGAGCAACAGGAATGTAACATTGACATAAATGAATCTCTGTTTCAATATTTATTTTTAATTGAACAGCGCTTATGTATATACATCTGTGTATTTTTTTTTGTTGTATATTCAAATTGTCTATTTTATGAATATTTTTTTCTCAATATGCTAATAAATATGATAGTGGACTACTTCTTTGTTCAGTATTATCTACAAGAATTTTATCGGATACTTGGAATCAATTTTTGATATACTTAACTCACATCAAAGTTACACAATTTATGGAACTAACAGTCATAAAGTTTGTTTCAAGACAATGACTGAAAATTTTTCGAATCGTTTTTGCATGGCAAGATAGGACAAGCTAAAATGTCTTATTTGACCAAGATTCTATTTGTAAAGAAGTTCGACTAAATGTAATTAGGAATATGTAGTTTCAGTTTACTAATTACTGACTGGTGCAAGAGCCTTTCCGAGTGTCAAATTGCTCTTCGACTAAGACGATATTTATTTGACTAGTACTAATTAGTAATTAATTAAAGAGTCTTGAATGGTTTACTTCTTTCGAGCTCTTCGTTCTTGACATATCGAAAATTTATTAAGTTTTTGCAACAAAAAGCTTCAAGTTTCGACTTCAAATTTTGCATGAACAAAGTTCTTAATAAGATTAGTTGAATGTAACTAATGTTTCTTTTCTAGAGACGTAAATATATGAACAAAGTTTTCTTTTACACATGCGACGATTTCGATTATGTCATATCTCAGAATAGGAGATGTTAGAAAAGTGGCAAATTATCCTATGAACTAATCTCATTGAGAACTTTGTTTATACAAATTTTCAAGTCAAAACTAGAAAGTTAATTTTTCATGTGATATGATATAGAGGTCACAGCTTTTTGTTAAAAACTCTATTTAGAAAATGAAGGTGAGAAAAAGCAAACCATAGTAGACTTTTCTATTACTTACAAGTACTCACAAAATGGACCTCGCCTAGTTTGAAAAGCGATTTGATACTTTGAGAATTTAACATTAATACTAAACACTTTCAGATTCAGTTTGAAGAAGTTAATTGGACTTGAAAACTTGCTTCGTTTTTTTTTATGATAATAAAAACATCGAATATTTTAAACCAAAAAAGACACTTTTGATCACGAACTTTTGTCGGTATTGATTTAACATCATTATGTGTCAACTAAGTGTAGGTATTGCTCCACGCCAACAACAATATCACTTTGACTCTATGATGTTCCTAATAATCAATTAGATCAATCAGTGAAGGATATTGTTGGCCTGAATAAGAACCAAAGTGTGGTACTCTTCTTCAGATCAGTGACACCGTGGTATTCATATTCTCTGATCTGCTCTGCCGATAGTACCAATTAGGGAGTTACTGACTCCTATGATCATATACTAATCTATTTGATCCTTGAAGACAAAGTGCTTAATGTGGATGAGGAATTATGTAGAGTATGTATCTTTTATTAGAAGTATTTTATACGAATCTTATTCGATCAGTTCAGTAGCATGTAATTTTTATGTATTACAAGTTAGTCAGTGAAATAAGCTTTAATCATCGATATTGTGTAAACTAATTGGTATGATGTCTCATAAAAGCTTCAGACATAAACATGTCATAGATTGATTGTACGTCAACAATCATGACTATTATTTTGATAAATCTTCTTCCTTTTGGTAATTTAAATACATGTAGATCAATAACTTATTCATTCTTATAGTTTACTATTGAAATTATTTTTTAACAGAAAAAGCATTTCAGATTTTGTTTATTCATTGTAATAACAAGTATCTTGTTTCAACATTTAAATTCTTATATGAAATTTGATCTTAGTTAAAGTTTATCAATCATTCTCTTAACGAGAGTAATTCAATCTAAATAATGATAGTTTGTTTTCTTTCAATTGCTTTTATAAAAGCATACATTTGATTCTTCAAGTTTTTCTTTTTTCATTTTAAAATAAAATTCTACTATGTATAACTTCGCTCGTTTTACAATGTTGTTCATTTTAATTTCTTTACTTTATAATACTGATAATTTGTTACTTAAATCTCGAGTATCAACGATTAAAATTGGTACATTTAATTTACGTCGATATTCAATAGCAAAAGCTACATCAACAAATTCAATTAATACACATATATCAAAAATTCTTAAACGATATGATCTTATTTTTCTTCAAGAAATAATTGATGCATCAAAGAATAATCAAGTTGTTAATCTTCTTTTAAATCATATTCATAAAAAATCAAAATTAAAAAAATATGAAGCTATTATATCACCACCACTCGGTTCAACATCATATAAAGAACGTTTAGTTTATTTATATAATAAAAAATCTTCAAAAATTAAAATTCTCTCATCTTATGTTTATAATGGATCGGTTAGTCGAATGTTTGAACGTCAACCATTTATTCTTCATATAGAATTGGTATCATTTGGAAAAATTATATTTATTGGTGCTCATCTTAAACCAGAAAATGTTTATGATGAATTCCGTCATTTACGTACAGTTATTGATCAATTAAAAGAAAAATCTTCAATAATATTATTAGGTGATTTTAATGCTGATTGTTCATATTTAAATAATGTAAAAAAGAATGAAATAAGAAATACATATTTTAATGAATTTCAATGGTTAATTGATGATCGAACTGAAACAAATTTAGTTGAATCATGTTCATATGATAGAATTATAGTTTCATCAGGTATGAATCAATGGAAAAAAATCAATTGGAAACCAAAGTCTAATGGAACATTTCAATTTGATAAAAAATTTAAATTAACTAAACAATTAGCTTTACAAATTAGTGATCATTATCCAGTTGAAGTTGATATTTATTAAAATAATAATGACATTTCAATATTTTCATTAGATTTTGTTTTATTAAATGAAAAGAATAGACAATTACTTTCATTAATAAATAGAATTATTCGTATTGAACATATGCTAACCTGTTGTACATTCCCACATCGTCTTTTTACTTCCAAAATCTTAAAATACTTTGTACTTTTCTCAAAAACTTTATTGTTGTAAATATGACAAAATAACATCTGTTTTAAGAATGTTGAATGATTGTGTCTTCCGATGAGACCGAGACAAGCCGGGGCAGGTGTCTCGGTACATCCTTATTCATGAGTTCATTTAATTCGAAACGTTTAACTAATTATTGACTAAAGGAAAGGCATTACATTATTGAAAAAAGTTTGAATCGAAGTGGAATGTATCTATTTATTTAAGAAATAAATTCAATAAAAACAACATCAATATCATCAATCATTTATGTGTTCAATTTAGTCTTTTATTCTAATGTATAATAGATTTTCCAAATATTCGTTTGAAGGAAAAATAATTATTTATTGTATATAATATAGAGAGAATAAAACTTTAATTTTCATTTGTATTTTTCATTTGTATTAATTCTTTGGTCGAACTTGCACTTGATGGTCGAGATTGTTTATGTTTTAATTGTTCTTGTAATTGTTGTGTCCAACTAATCATTGTATCAACTGAATGTTTAGGTTTTAATATTGAATTATTTTGTTCAATTATATCAACAGCATAAACACGTTTTTGTTCTAATGCTTTTTGTTTTTGTTTTGCCAAAAAAACAGAAGCAAATGATCGAATAAGTGTATTATTAGGTGTTTTACTTTGATCTAATGAACGATATTCATTAAATTGAGGATTCAATGGAACTACATTACGTAAGTGTTCTGGATTCCATACTGTATTCATAATATGATAATTTATTCCTTTAGCTGTTGTACCAGGAATTATGATTTGTTTTGTTATTAAATTATTTTCATTTGTCGATGAATCAGATAAATGAAAATTATTCATATCAATATCAGCATCATTATCATCGTCATAATTTAAACAACATTTAAAGCGATACCATGGACATCCAATAGCAGCAGATATTTCATCCCATGGTAAATCTGATAATGTTAATAATGCTACTAAACTACATACAACACCAAAAACAGTCCAAAATGCAGCTAAACGTTGACTTTCTGTTGGATCAAGATCAGCTAGAAAAGAAAAAAAAAGTTATTTTAGCTTTCTTTTTTTATTTTAGATTTAAAAGTATACGTGTTTCACAATTTGAACCATGAAAAAATATATCGGAACAATCACAAGTATAATTATTATGACCATCAGTACATTGACCACCATGTTGACATGGTGATGATAAACATTCATCAATTTGCTGTTCACATAATGTTCCGGTAAATCCTGGTGCACAAATACAAAGTTCTCGACCAACATTTAAATAACATGTTGCATTATTTTGACATGAATTATTTGTTTCACATTGATCTAGAATTAATTTCAAGAAATTAATATTTTTTTTTTATAATTAAACTCTAACCTTGATATTCACAAATGAAGGGTGACAATTGATTATTGATCTCATCAATTATGTTATAAGTATTTTGAGCTGAATTATAAACAATTTGATAATATGATCCATTATGGTTAATTATTTGATCACTTGAATTAAAATACCATGTTATTGGTTGATTTGACCAACTCCATGACGATGACGCAGCAACACCATCAATCCAAAATTTATTCTGTATACCCCAAGCTAACATTAACAAAACAAAAAAAAACACACAATTTCATAAAGGAAAAAAATGATTGTTTATCAAATTAATAAAAACCTTTCATCCAAAAAATTAATGATTTTATTTCAGTAGCCGATTCCAATGCAACCAAATGAGTAATATAGCCTGTTTTATTCGTTCGTAATGCATTTGTATCATTGATACAATATTGTCGAGCATCAGACCATGTCAAAGTTGTACCATTATGCATTTTATAACATCCATTAAATATTAAATTGTATGATGGTGGACAAATGATTGTTTCACTTATGTTAAATAAAACGAATAAGAAATTTCCGATTATGATGAAAGACTTAATAGGTGAAAAAAAATTTTAGTATCTTCTTTAATTAAGTAAATAACTTACTAAGAACGACATTTTTTTCTGTAATATAATTTCACTTAAATAGTTATAAGATAAATTGAATAGAAAGCAAAAAAGAAAAAAACTAACTAATACTAAGGAGAAATAGACAGAATTAATAGTTAGTAGGTGTTCAATGTCCCTTGTTGATGACGTGTGTATGTGTGCACGTCTCAAGACCGAACGGAAATGAATAATAAAATAGATGACAAATTGTGTATATGCATTTTCTTTCTTCTTTTTTTTTCACACTTAAGTAGGAGAAAGTGCTGAAGTGGAAGAAACGAGTTTTCCATCGTGTTTTTTTTCTATTGTCAATTGATTCGATTTATGTGAATGCTACTCGTAATGAGTGACAAAAAAAAGAAAAAAAAAAAAAAGGTGGAAAATATTTTCTTAACTTCAATTATATGATATTAAAACAAGTAAGAAAAAGAAAAATGTGAAAAAGAAAATAGAGTTCAATCAAGACTTAATATTGATAGTCATCAGAGATTGTTGGAGTAATATTTAAAAAACAATATATATATATATATAAGAACTTTACAGAAAAATATTCTATTGTATGAATATTACACTCTTTAAAATGATATTTAAATACTCAGAATACAAAAATGAAAAAAAAAAAGTTAATATTAAAGTTGAGATCTAAACTTTGCAAATATAATGTAGAGACAAAAAATTTTTATGAACTTGTATGTTTGAAATATTATCTTAACAGTAATATCAAGGATTAATCTAAACAATGATGAGATATTGAAATGACCTTCGGAAAAATCAAGATTTTTGAAAACCACTTATTGGAATTCGATTGAAAGTGTTTTACGAATAAGCATCTCTGATAGTACAAATACTTCGGAGTAAAATGCAACATTTCTAAGCATTTCATCATCAAACTATACTCAATTTGTGAAAAGCGTCGAAATCATTTTAGTCCTGTGTTTTTTTCTTCAAAAGGTGGATAGAGAGTGTGAAGAATTTGAGAGCATGTCATTTTGCTCAAAAATGTTTGCACTATAAAACAAGCTTATTTGCAAAACATTTTCAACTGTACAAAAGAAACTAGATTGCAAGGGTCTTGATTTTATTGAAGAGCATTTCCTCAAAAGTTTAAAAGAATACAGAAAATATATTATTCCTAGCAGAAGCTTCTTTCGGTTATATAAACTTTCACCTGATTCATCCTAGCTATTACTGTTAGGAGAATATTTTTAAAAAGAAGATGCGTTAAACTTTTGTTCTTACTTAATTTCTGTTGTTGAATGTTTTTAATACAGAAAAAATGAAGATGATTTAAATGTAATTTTGAATTTTTATTTTAAATAGGTACTATCATTTATGATGATTATAATCAAAGAAAGACAAATATTGAATAATAAAATAATTCTTTTCTTTTTATTTGACCTGCTGTGGATACTTTTTCAATTTGAATAATGATCAAAAATAATTACTATTGATGCTTCGGAGCTTTTCAACATACCAAAAAAAAAAACTTTCATCTGTAAAACATTGAAATTCGTTACTTATACTCCTTCAAAGTTATCGTTGTCTTACACAAAGGAATCATTCAAGATAATAATAGTTACTAGTATATGTTCATCTAGTAGATCTATCCGATAGAATTAATTATAAATGTCACCAATAATTAAAATCAGAATGTCTAGATTTTATACAACTGAAAAAGAATAAATGAAAAAAATGAATGTGTTAATTAATATTACGATGATTAAAACAAATAGTTCATTATGCTTTGTAGTTGTTCTCTATTTTTCTTTGACACTTATTTTCTTTTTCTGGCTCGTTTTTGGTTGTACTTTCTTATCTCTAACGATTTATTCATTATCTCAACCGTAATTATTAATTTTTCTAAACACAAATGTTGACACAATAAATTGTATATATACTAGAATCGTATAATGTCAAAATTATGAGAGATATTAAGAGAGGGT
>CAJNOP010000031.1:1038767-1188612 GCA_905250075.1 Rotaria sp. Silwood1
ATAATTCATTTTTCTCTGCATATATTCAGTTACTTCATAAAACAATTCATTATCATCAACTATAGATGAATTCTCATTAAAAAAACGAATACTTTCAGTAAAAAACAAATATTGTCTTCCACTTCTGTGATCTGTTCTCAAGTACAATCAGTAGCTCAGGTATTGATTACCATAGTTTTATATAAATTAGCAGTTTGAAAAAATAAAAATATTCTGAAACATCCAAATCTCATTAATTGACACGTTGGGGCCGAATACGAGATCATACTCGGACTCATGTTCCGGACCAGAAGGGATGCCGGATACTCGATCCGATTGCAGAACATTCGGCCAACCATCGATCATCTACACACGGAGAGAGTTTGAACTGAAAAGGAAAGAAAACAAAGGTTACGATGAAAAATAGAATGATAAGTAGTATTTATGGCTTTGAGCCAAGATGAAGGGTTCAAAAGCTATTTCTATTTTTGATGAAATTCCGTAGCAAAACTGATTTATAGTGTATTTTATCCGTATATGTTGCTAATTTTCGCAATAAAATCGATGTCTACAAATAGAACTTAACAAAGTTCACCAAAAGTATCTATTTTTTGACAATACTTAGTTACGAAATTTCATTAGTATTCAAACTTCATGATATTTTTAGATCATCAAGCGTTTTTCAATAATTTTATTCATAATAATAGACATATTTAGAAGTAGCATAGACATTGAAATAAAATGAAGGATTTAGTTAATCAAAATTTCAACTTTTATTTTTCTCAGATATGTCTCGGGCTAAATACAAAGTTTAAAGATTTTTCTTTTCGTTGGACTTTAGTGAAAAATACATCATTCTCATGAAGAATCTGATGCTAGTGATGAAGATCTGCTTCCGTTTGACATTTTGACTTTCATTATGATCCTAACTGCGGTTTTCAGAAAATGAATGAAACTCGGTAAGGAATACTATCTTTAATTTATTATTCGATGTAGTTACGTTTATGAAGAGTTCACCTGATATTTTGAATGTTATTGTAAACATTGGACAACTTTTACATATAAAGTTTCTGTGTATGTCGCTTTATCTCCAAGTAAAATGCTAAACTCTTAAGTCACTAAAAAAAAATACCGGAACGGTGGATATTTTCTGAATAGCTCAGCTCGAGCTAAAGAAAAATCAATGAAATCTTTGTTGATAGCAGATCTTAGTGGTCTCACCTGTAAGGAAAGTATTAAAGAATTTACTTTTATCGTTGACGAGAAATAGATGTTACAATGTAAAAAAAAAAAAAGAAATTCTGTAGCGATTGACTACGCCATCCTACAAATGAAATTAAATGAAACCCGTTTCTTTTTTAGTTTACATAGGTTACCAATTTCTATGAAACTTATTGTTATAAAAAAAACCAAAAAAAAGAAAACAATTCGATTATTGATTAATATCTATTTCAATAGTTTGATAGGTTTTTCTTTTTTGTTTCATGTGAAAAAAATTTAATATAAATATCCGTTTGATTATTTTTTTCTCAAGATCTACATTCAGACTGAGAGTAATAATAGAGAGAACGTAACAGACAAATGAAACTTTGATGCTTGTCTTCAATAGACGAAGTTATACATTTGTTTTATGATATATGAATTTGAGATTGTTACTAATGTCAAAAATAAATTCTTTACAATCTTTTTCCTTGGATCTATTAGGCTGATATCACTTTTACTGTCAAGTGTATCATCAAAACGTCTTAAATATAACATTATTTAAATGGCTAATAAATTATTTAATGTATAGTGTAAAACAATTTAAATTCGGCAATTATTGATTTTGTCAAATCGTTTTTCTTATTATACATTTTTATAACATGTACAACTTATAAAGTATATAGTTCAAAAGATTCAAAATGTTAAGGTTACACGAATCAACTGTTATTTAAATATTTATTATCCTTGACAAACTTATTCATCATCATGAAAAAATGATAAGACTTTATTATAACGCATTTTCTTTGAGTTGTGTTAAGTTTCAAATATAGCACAAAATTGATAAGATAAGTTACATTTATATAGTTACATGTTGCAACTAAATATTCATTATTTCACATCTTTTCATATTTCACACCAATATGGGCTTTCTTAACGAACGTATAGTACTTATAATTCTTGTCGTAGTTACGAGTATATCCACGCTTTTTTGCCTCATTGGTTTAGCAGCACCAGGATGGGGGGGTGGTTTTAGCGTATTTGCTGTGGGACGTTCGTCAACTGCTGCTTTATCCATAATTTCTTTACTTCTACTTATTGCCTGCGTTGCTTTAGCAGTTATTCTTCTGATAGGTATCATACAATATCAACATCTTCCAATGATACTTGTTGGATTATTAATTGTCACTTCATTCTTCTTACTCGGAACATTTACATCAGCTTTCGCTTTAGCTCAAGCGTATTCGGTCAATTTAATGATCACTGCATTTACATTTACATATGTATCGTCCATTCTGGCGGTGTATTGGTTATTTGGTTTGAAATCTAAAGACGAATCGTATGCACCATCTACGAGGCAGCCATCATAAACTGCGAATATCTATAATGGATTGTTAAGATATCTAAAGAAAACAATAAAATATCCTTTTCTTTTTTTGTTGAAAACTAATAAAAATTAAATTAAGATATATTAAATTGAATCTTTATTTTTTATTGATAGCTTAGTCTAGCAAACAACTTTTGTGATGAAAAAAGATTAACCTTCTGAATCTTCTGATGACTTTCATATTGTTCTTGAATGTATTCAATATTTATGCATATTACCATTCATATGGCTGTGTAATTGAGTTTTGATGAAATCAAAGAAGCTATATTTGTTGTAAGAACCTAATAATAATTACTCAAAAAATAGAACAAAATTATCAAATCACTAGTGACTCTTTCTTAGTTTTATTCATATTCATATTCAAATAACTATCTTTTTACTCACATCAAGGCTATTTCTGCTCCCTCCCCTTTCCTGACTGAAAAGTTTTGATTTTTTGCAATTATCATATAGTTTGAAGTAGCATGCATCTACTGACGAGGGAGTTATCCAAGTGATAACCTCTGTTTGAGCTCGTATTAGATCTTCAAGCACCTCTCATTGAGAATAACCAAAGCCTAAAAGGGTTCGTCTCCATTGACCTTTGACACCGAGCTATGACTTGTTTACTAGATTTTTGACCCAGTTTTAGGTACTTTTTGGAAGGCTGAATAATGGAGTTTTGATCTAAAATTTTGACTATAGAAAGGCCGAATAACTCTTAAAAATTCCAAAAGTTTTAACCAAAACGAGTGTTCCTTCGTCAAGATGTTGAATTTGGCAAAAATAGCTCTGTGCCGCAGACATATTACATGTGACAAAAATCAAGATCACTTAAAATTTCATTAACTTGATGAAGGAGCATACTTTTCAACTGAAACTTTCAGAGTATTCTAAGGATTATTCGACTCATCAAGGCAGAAATATAGATCAAGATTTTATTATTGTGTCTTCCGGAAACTCTCTCAAAATGGGTCAGAAAATCAGTAAAACAGTCATAACTCAGTGCTAAAGGTCTATGTGGACGAATCCTTTCACACTTTTGCTATTTTCATTGAGACCTGCCTGTATGCCCAATGTGAGCTCAAACAATGGGTGTTACTGGAGTTGACAAGAAATTGAGTTAGCAACTACTAGGATTTGTTTCATGTTTTTCTCAAACCAACTGTTTCATGAGAAATACTGCAGAAAACGCCTTGATTTCTCCAACGTAATACATCTGACTAAGCTGGAACCTTTTCTCATATACTATACACTATTCGAGATGGATATTTCTTTTTTTTTTTTAGTGTCAAAAAATACTGTTCTGTTAACTTGTAGAATGCCTTCGATATTTTAGCTTTTCTATTCAAAAGACAAAAAATAAAAAGATACTCATTCTAACTCAGTGTTTTGCATCTTCAAAAAAAATGTCTAGCTCGATCGCATATAGTATCTTGGAGAAAGGAGGACAACATCGGAACCATATTGATTCTAGTAATCCATAGAAAACAACGTTCAGAAACTCGAAGTGTATGACAATTTTTGCTTGACTCGTCAAGATCTACCTGCCTAGCATTAGTAGAATTCCTTAAGCTATGAACTCGTGAAACTTTCAAAAGTGCATCTTCACTCACAGAACTCTCGGAAGAGAGCGGATTTTGATTCTCTCTAAGTCCACAATCACAGGGACGGATTCAGGAAATTTTGAAAGGAGTGGTGGCTGGAAACAAAGAAACAAATCATACGAGAAACTTTAGTTTTCTATTTTTTTATTTTTTGCGAAGTTATCGATGAAACGTTCAATATCCAGTTGAATCATGCGACACACATATATCATGGCTAATTTATTCGGACGGTTTTCATCGATGGTTCCTTGAAGGTAAGTAATAATACTACGCCGGGCACATATACAGGAATGCATTGCAACTTTACAGTACGATTGACATGAAAAACTGATAATAGGCCTAAATAATTCTTGAATGGAATATATTTTATTATACTCTATGTTTGTATTAAGTGACAAAAGTTTTCTAACACTTCACTGAATATAAAGAGCTAGAAATTTCTGCTGGAAAGTCGTCATTCTACATTTTTTAGTATCATGTAAATTTCTCCTGAATTGAATAAGATCAAGAACTTTTTGTTTTACGTCTACTGCGAAAATTTTTGTCGCATTGAACGCCTCATTGAAGAGTTCTATAGCAGATAATTTCCAAATATTTATTCTGTAAAATGAGTATAATGACTTTTTAATCAGGATGACCTGTAATGGTCTGTTTTCGTAAAAAAGCTGGTAAGAGAGAAGAGTTATTCATCAGTTTATTTCTGTAAAGGCTCTCCTTCTTTTTATAGTCTGTACGCCGCCGGCTTTATTATAGACAAAGCTAGAATGAAGTTTATGTCACTCTATACGAAAACACAAGTGTCTATCAAACATTGTGTACGTCGGACGAAGGAAAAAAGAAGAAATTATCATTAACTGAGTTATATTTTGATAGAGCGTCGAACGCTGTACAAAATAGACTAATTATAATATTTTCCTCTTGCTTTGTCGTGGCGAAGTTTTCTTTTCTGTGCACATGTTAGTAAAAATAATTGACTTTTTTTATAATGTATCTCTCATAACTCAGCGACAGTATCAATTTAAGAACTGACATTTGGTCTGGCAGTGGAGTGTTGAAAAGAAAATAATATATGAAAAGAATCGTTCCAATCAATCGAGAGAAACATCAGTTATTAGCTAAATACAGTATAAATCTCAATCATACCAAAAAGTTGCAATTCACTCACATATATATGCCAGCGTCCAATCTCGGATTCGAGGATGGACTAATCGAATGTTAGATAAGGAGACAGACTTTCGTTAAAACTTCCTGTCGTCTTTATGTAGATATTATATTCAAAATCTTGTTAATTAGCTGTTTTAAAACGATTGCACTTCAAGGTAAACAAAATTCGATAGAGAAATTAAAACAGAATTCGTAAAGTTATGGATATTTTTCTACCGATTTACAGCATTGATGGGAAATTGTCGATAACCTTACGAATCCTAATTTAATTTCTGCATCGACAATTGTTTTACCTGAAATGTCATTGCTTCAACACAGTTCATCGACAAAGATTTGAGTGCAACACCTATTCAAAGACTAATGGAAGTTTTCGTGAAAAGCTTCTCTACCGATTCGACATTTGACTAGTCCATTTTCGGATCCGAGATCTGCCTAGACGAGTCTGAGATTGGACGCTAACATATATATATATATATATATATGTGTATATATATAACCAATCAACCATATCATTTTTATGTTCGTCGCCTTTGTCACACATGTACGAACATAACAAACATTTGTAACCATCATATTCATTCGCATATTTTCTTTTTTTAGTATGTCTACATTAATTCCTGGAATATATAACAGAGACAGAAATGATTCAACTATTAGAATTTATCACAACATTAAATTTCCATTAGATGATATCTTAGATGTTTTTCACCCACTTTTTGGTTCAACATATCCTTTTGATGAGATGATTTGTACAATTTATACAGTCCATCATATTTTTTGTGCATATGATGTACAACAAGCTCGATGTATTGCTTGTGCATTGGTCAACAATGTTAGAAATAATTCAGGTCTCTATATAATGTTATTTGGTGTACAAAAATCAAATCAAGGTCATGGTATAGGTACACAATTATTGGCAGCAATCATTCAATGGGCACGTCAAACTGGATATACATTTATATATTTACATGTACACATTGAGAATTATAAAGCAATGGCTTTATATGAAAAAGCTGGCTTTCGAAAAACTCAATATGTACCAAATTATTATGGGCATCTACCGAAAAATCCACCACATGCTTTTCGAATGGACTTACTATTATGACCATAGTATGATTCTCATTTATCACAATAAACTATTTTTTGGAGAAAAAAAAACGAAATCTCCAATAAATGTAGAACGGATAAATTTATTATAGTTTTCTTTTTATTTATGATTATATAGAAAAAAAAAATACCTGAATTACAATCAAGGCACGAAGAAGAACAATTCTTTTCTTCATTCACTTATATTAGAAATAATAATAAAAAAAAGGAAACAACAAAGATAAGACATATGAACAATAGAAAACGATTTATATGGACGGATTATGCATCTTCATATGTATGACCTGAGTATGGAATTATAATATAAATATAAATAATAGTAATTAAAGATAATTTTCATTTATTGATATATAATATTGTTTGTTTTTTGTTCTAATTATTAGAACCTGTAAAAAGACCATATCTTTGTAAATATTCTTGAGTTTCAAATGATAAACTTTTATTAACAATTTCAGATGTTTGTGGTACTACATTATGTGTTTTTTGCGATTGTCGATCACATTCGATCGCAACTGCTAATTGATCATCTTCAAGATATTTCATTTCTAAACTATGAACTTCAATAGAAAGATTATTTTCAGATTTTTGTGGAGATGTTGGAAGAAGTTCAATAGGAGGTGGAGATGTACGACCAGATTGTGATTTTGGATAAACAGTAGTTGTACTACTTTGTTGATTAATAAACTGCATTTGAACACCATTCGAAATAAGACTTATGCCAGTTGTTCTTGTTGACATCACATGCTGTTGTTGTTGAATGACATTAGCTAACTGAAACATATTTTCAGTTTGGCGTTCAGTTTCGTTATCATTTAATTTTAATAATGTTGCATCCGTTGAATTATATGTTGTCATTGATGAAGATGCAGATTTTTGTTGTTGTTGTTGTTGTTTTTGTTGTTGATTATCTATAAATTGAAAAATTGGTTTGAGAATATCGACAGGATTGAGATCTGTAGAAGCTGATAGAGGTGAAGGAGATTTCGATCGAATTAGTGTAGTTGATTTACGAAGTGATGAGTAATCGATCATAGGTTCGTGTTGATGAACAACTGATGATGACAATGGTGTTTGAAGTTGAGTAAATGGCATCTTAAAAAATAAACAATGATATTTCACAATAATACACAATGAATTATCGAAAAGTAAGTTGACAAAATATTTGTTCATTTTTCAGTCTTTTGAGAGAGTCTACAGAAATTAGAAAACATTGAATTTCAATCAAATTTTTTTATAGCGTATAGATATAGGTTCAACAAATTTCTCTTGGAGTTATAATGTAGAAGTTGTGAATCGATATTTTTTGCATTTTTACTCCCCTTTGCTGCTTACTTTATATTATCGATGTTCTTCACATAGAATTACAGATAGGATCGTTTTCTACAGTTTGGTAACAGTTATTCAGAAATATCTTACTTTACTTTGCAAGTTTGTTTTCCATAGAAATTGAGACGATTGATACGGTGTATCTTACCAAAATACTCACTGTTGACAAATGATTTGCAAGAAACCAATCATTAGTTATACAATTTTACATGGAAATGTTTGCTCTTTCGCTTACCGTATCTGAAAACTTTTTTCTCCTACTTTAGGTAAAGTTTTGGCGTATTGATGCTCATTCGAAGTCAATTTACGAGTCTCGAAAATATTCGTTCATAAGTCTTAAACCAGCAGTCCTACAAAAATGTTGATTCTGTAACAATGTTTTCAAATTTCTACAGGCTCCTTTCATGGTATGTCTCTCTTTAGGATTACACTTGTGGCTCTCAACGAGAGTACGTGTCGGGCTCGAATTATTATCACAGCTAGACTATTGAAAATGATGGAATTCTTATTCGAGGAAAACGTGTAAAAACCAGGTTTTCAGTAGTTTTTCTCAAGAGATCTTCAAAGATTAACGGATCTGTTTAAAGTCTAGGTCTTACTTTGTCTGATCGGGCTGAACTTTTTTTTTGTGGTATCTGAGACAAAGTGTTAGGTTTTGTAAAACTTTATGACAAACATCAATCTCGTAATTTTGAATCAGAAAAATACAGTAAGATCAGCCGAAAACACGGTTTTTGAGCTTGTGCTTTTCATATTTTGTCATAAACCATCTAAAAGTAGTTTTCAGTATATGGGATAAAAATTTTCATTCACCCTTACAGATCGTGATAGACGTCGTTGATATATGATGATAGACAGTATATTAATAGCAGCTCATAACTAAATATCAACCACTTCCTTATTGTATTTCTTAAGAATTAAGTAAAAAAAGGATGAAGAAATGTATTCCAAGATAGACACAATGAAATAATCTCCTTGTGATTAGCAACAGCAGCCATGTCGTGTTTCACATTTTAATCCCGCAAGAACTGCGCTAACAGCTTTGTGTAAATTAAATTCGAAAGATTTCAACCTCATTGGACCAAGTAAGACAGGGATCATAGGCGGGTCCGATGGCTTTTGAAGATTCCATCAAAAACTACTAAAGACTTGCTTTCAAAACTTTTTTTCTGCGAATATAGGTTTGACCATTTTCAGTAATATAGATGTGATAAAAATTTGAACTTGATAAATTGTACTCTCGCGAAGTATTAAAAGTAGTCAATAAGAGAGAGATTACCCTTGAGAGATTGAAAAATGAACGAACATTTTCTCATATTATTGTTTGATAACTTGTTATACATATGAAGCAAACTTACTGTGTCAGTTGTAGTTATGCATGATGTTTGTTGTTGACAATTTTCAATGTTCGATGATGATGAACGATATCGATTACTCTTCATCATTAATGATGATTCATCAATATAATCATTTAAACATGATGATAATGGTTCACTTTGTACAGCAATATCACGTTTAGTAGATTCTTTTATTGGTGTTAATGTTAAATGATTTTGTTGTTGTTGTTGATTTTGATTAGCTAAAAGTTGAGCAACGAGTGCAGTTAATGATTGAATATGATTATCATATGATCGCATTCTTTCCATTAATTCTTCCTTCCATTGAATATCATCACTAATGGTTGATGATACTAGAGATCCACATTGTTTTGATCTAATAGATGAATTTAATGAACGTACATTTCGTTTAGGAGTTTCTATTGTTGTAGTTATTAATAAATCCCATGAAGGTGATTGATCTATTGATTGTTTTGGTGGTAAACGAGGAACACCAAATAAACTTCCATTTGTATTAGTTGATGGAAGTGTATCTTGATAATGAGTATCGTTACCATTCGAAAATATTTCTGTAGAAGGAAAAGATACATTCGTTGAAAATCGAGTATTATTAAGTGATTGAATAGTTTGATGTTGAATAGGAAAAGAACTATTTTCTGAATGATTTTTTAATACAGGAGAATTTTTTGGTCCATCATAAATACGTCTAAATTCAAAATCGTATGGAATTTGTGTACTAGAATTTCCATCATAATGATTTAATGATGAATTAGGCATGATAATGTTTTTTGAACATTTCCATAAATCATAATCAATAGTCATTGATGATAATGAATTCGTTGTTACTAAACAAACTTCATAAAAAATCCATTGATTATATGATGTAGATAAATAACATGCAAGTAAAAATGATTGTTGAGAATTGATTCCAGAACGAAGACGTTGTTTTAATGATGAATTCATACAATAACGAATACATGCTGCCCAAACAAATGCACATTGAATATTGATAATATTCGATACCCAACTAAAATAGATAAGAATATTTATATTTTTGAAAGACTATTTCTTTTTTTTTTTTGTTGTATTCTTACATTCCAACTAATGGTAATGAACATACTTGTGGATCATTTTCAAGTATTAATAAAATTTTATTTTTTGTTGTTCGATCTAAACTACAATAACCAAAATGTGATTGATTGATATGAACAGTATTTTCTTTTGATGAACTAAGTTTTTTAAATAAAGCTGTAGGTAATATATGAATACAATCAGGATTAATTGGTGTTAATTTAAAAGTATTTTTTATTGTTATAAGATTAAATGATATATCAATATTTAAAGATGTCGAATTCATTGAAGACATTTGACCACAAATATATGAATATCGATGTAATTCAATTGGTAATGATGATTGACAATAATCTTCAATTACCTATACAAAACAATAATAAAAAAACAAAACTTGTTATGTAACACATAAGATAAATATCATGATAAAATTTCAATCGTACAACCTTTACTTTTCCAGAATCAAGAAATCGATCATTGATAAAATCTATCTTACTTGTAAAACTCATTCTTGCACTACATAGAGATAATTCAAATAATTTCTGCATGAATAGGTAAATTATCACAGAATAGAAGTTGATGAAGAAACCTCTTCAGGTAGCAAATAGCTGTTCGATCGAGACGATGTCTATTTCATGAGTGCTCGAGAATAATACAAAGGTCTAGAATGGTTTGCTTTTGTGGGTCTTCATTCTTAAAATTTTACTGGATTTTTCAATAAAAACTGTTTTCACGTGAAATAGTCGGCTTTTGAGTTGCGTCTTCAAATGCTGTCCGAACAAATTATTAAACGATTTGAGTACTGTGGCTCAAAAAATAGACGAACCTATTGTGAGATTTCATATTTAATACAGACAGTGTGTATTATTGATATTTTCATCAAAAATTTTCCAAAAAACTCTAGAGTCATTTTAGGTCTACCCCTATACCTTCACGAAGATGGTGAAGACGTATTTTGGTCATCCTCGTTAGGAAGTACAGATGTACGTCAAAATTTGGTTGAGAGCTGTCGCCAAATCAACCTTTGGATTATCATTAGGAGACACTCTTAACTTAATTCCAATACGGAAAACCGAAATATTTTGAGGACTGAAAAAGTGCATTATTCGTCTTCCTCTTCTTTTAGCATAGAGATGACTTTCCAAAAAGCCATCAAGATTATTACTTGAGTAACCTCATTAAGGTGATAGCTCGTATATAGATATATGCACTGAAGTCTCTTCTATGTTCTAGAGAAACCAGTACTTCGATATGGTTTTGTATTTGCAAGCAATAAAAACATCCAGAAACTTGAAAAAAAAAGGAGACTTTATAAAGTATTCTGGTACTCAAAGAATTCAGTTGCACGAATGATTGTTGATAGATAGAAGTCAAATTTCGATTTGTCGATAACTATTAAAGTTCTCAGACAGTATGAAAACTCCTATTTATCGAATTTAGTACACTTTTGTGTTTGTGAAAGAATTAAATGATAGTTACAACACAAAAAAAGAATCTAATTGCAATAAAACTTCATCTCCAAACGTTTAACTTGTGGAAAAAGTTATAAGACCAGTGCACTTTTATTCTATGGGGAAACTTAATGCTAGGAAAGTAACGATAGTTATATCAGTTAACTTGCTTACTCTAGTTTCATCCTGTATGAAATTATTTATTGTTGTTGAATTTTGATTATCATTATTACATTGAATAGGTATAAGAAATTCTCCGGTTAATGGTTGATGATTATGAAATTCATTTGTTGTTGAGTTTTTTAATATTAAACGATCGATAACATATGTTAAACGTTGTGATTCATCATCTGTTATTAATGTTCCAATAAATTTTATTTGTGAACGATATGTTGAATTATTTTGTAAACGAACGGCTGAACGAAATACTTTATCATCAAGTATTAATTGTGGTGATAATTGTTCATGTTGACATAAACGAAGAGAAAATGATCGACCGATAGGTGTTGAATCCCAAAACGATGAACAAATTTCAGTTGATGCTATCTGAGGAATCATTTTGTTGCATATAATCACATCTTCAAATAATAAAAAGAAAGTATTATGTAAACTTTCAAGAATTTTTTTCAATAACAACAATAGAAATAAATAAATAACAATACAACAAAAAAATCATTTGACTGTAATTTATATTAATAGATTTTATGAATTAAGATATATTTCATCATTATCATATATCAAAATCAGTTATATGAAATTACTTTAAGTTTTTCTTTGCTATAATCATAGTTCATAAAATTTTCAATACTAATACAGTTTGAATGTAAATATTGCCGACATATATATACTAATGACGATTAAATTATTCAAGATAAATTATGTCTGTGTTGTTGCACAGTAGGTAATTTTCTTATTTCAGATGACAATGGTTTGTATTCCGTGAAAAATGGCATTGTTTCATAAAAATACTAGCTTTTAGTAGTCAGAGAAGAATGACTGATAAAAAATACTGCGATTCAAAAAAATACAATTTTTCCATAAAAAATCTCTGATTGTACTTTTGCCTTGAATTTTTGATTATGAAAAATTAACAATGGAAATTCAAATGGAATTCAGTGCTTGAAGCACTCACATCAGAATTACATGTGCCAATCTCGCTAGCCCAGTAGTGAGGTTGTGTATGATAGTGTTTCAATCCACCTCATTTTAGAATGCTTTGAAATAGTAAGACTTCGAGAAAATCGACTGAAATTCACTATTCCGAGCTCCTGAATTGGTATTGTATGAGTTAATCTTTGTAACTTCTTCAGTGGGGTTGGGATATCTCAGTGTTTCAAGCCATCGTCACTGTAGAATATCTTAAATTGTAACTCAATTACCATTGAATTTCTAATTTCTGAATTTTAAGTACTGCTATTAACATGATATAAAAGACTATTTATTACAAAAAAAAACTGCTATTCATCTTGCTTGCTTCATTTACCTACTTGAATTAAATTCGATATACTTAATAATACATTTGACCTAAAGTAAAATTCATTTAAACTAATTCCATCATTATCAAACAAGTTTACTTTATGACAAAAACTTCGCACAATTATTTTTGTTAATTAATCAAATGTTATATTGTTAGAAAGTTAACTAACATACCACAAGAAAATTTGTTAAATATTATAATATTAATTGTTTTGTTAGTGTTTATAATATGAATAAGTAAAAATTTATAAAATAACATAAAATAAAATGTGAATGATTAATAATTTTATTTAAACGTTTTATTTAATTTGAAAAAAATAAATAAATAAATCAAAATATATATATATATTTATTAAAATATCATTACTTAAATCTTCGAATTTTGATTTAATTAATATAAATAAGAATATTATTTAATTATCTGCAAAAAAATCAGAGTGTTGAAAATCGTTTATTTGTTTCAATAATAAAAAAAGGCATTCACATACGCAAAAAAAAATATGTTCTTCTGACATATAACACAAAAAAATATACTAAGAAATAAAATAGAAAATATGTTTCTTTTTTTATTGTTTTGTTTTCCACATTATCTTGTGGTATCTGATTGTTGAGAAAGAGAATTTTCTTTTTTTTTTGAGTTAGCAAATGCAACGTATTGATTCGAAATTTTCTATAGATAATAAATAATCGAAACCGATATGAACTTATTTTTTATAACTTACATTGTTCATCAATGAAGATATATTCGGATTATTAGAATGATTAAAAGAAGGTAGACATAGTTATGTATAACGCTGATTATTTCTTGGTTGAAAAGTTGTAATTATATTGTTCAATAAATTTCCTGTACAATGAAGAATAAAAGAATTACTAAAAAATACAGTAGTCTCGAGAAATTCTACGACTGAGTAAAAAGTGCAAAAACTTCAATTCTTTTGTCTAATATTTTGACTACAAATAGAATTCGACAACGTCTCATTGATGAAAACACTGTTCCTTTTTTTCCTAGGACCGAAAACTAAATTTTCTAACATTTTTCTAATGTTCTAATATCTAAGCATATTAATCAGCATTTTCTTACTAACAAATAAAATTTGCATGTCTATATTGTGTCACAGGATAGGCCACTTCAATTCACTGTAATCTTTGAAGGACAAGGAAGCTTCAATGTCTAGGACAATCCCAATATAGATCTTTTCTTCATAGATGGTCACAATCGTAAAATTTCGAAGAAAAATTTGATTAGAGCACGATATTCTATGAAAAAAAAAAACTTTCAAGGCAAACGGTTAAAATTATCTGAAGATATCAGTTACTTTTCAACGATTTTTAGCAACTCTCATGTGAGGATAATACAAGAAATATTTCATAAGTAAGACAAACTAAAACCACGTGACAAGGATTTTTTTATGGGTGATAGAGGTACCACTGAGCTATCGAAGGATAGATTTAGTGTAGAGCTCATCTAGTCCTAAAGGTTTGGATCTGACCAAACAGTACTTTGATACTCTCAATGGAATTTTCTTATCAAAGTCGACAAGCTTGTCCGAAGAAACGAAATGCTTTTTTCTAGTTTTTTTGTATTCAGTGACTAATGGACCTTAGACATTTCTCAGACGGCTAGAATGATATTTATTTGCTATGTTGAGATATCCTCCTTTGAAGAAAAGATCTATGTTGACCTTATAGCTCCGTCGCATAAAGCCGATCAAGTTCTGATTAATTAGTTCTTGCAATCAGAACTCAATATACTCTATTTTTGATCAAACTATGAAAGTAAAAAATTAAAATTTAGGTGCTTTTTATCTAGTAACGGTAATTTTTGCGATTACCGCTTGTATCGATCTGTTTAATTTTCATGTTAAATAAATCTACTTTTTTAAAAACTATTTCTTAAATTTAACGCACTAATTAATGTCTAAAAGTAATTATGGAATTTAATCAAATGAAAATTTAAGTCTTGTTCACGAACACATTCGTATAAAATAATGATCAGCGCAGAAATTGAAACTGATCCGATATACTAACGGACACGACACTAGATGACAGTTAGCAATAGTTCTCTTTCTAGTTAGTGTTATTTAAGGCAGCCGAATTGGAGCAAAATTTCGTCGCACACTTTCGACGAAATACCACGAAAATTAATAGAAAGTTTGAATAAGTTTTAATGATAAGAGCAAGAAAGTAAATAAAATAGATCAGTCTATCTACTACCAGCAGGTCAGTTGGACTGAAATTCGGAAGTCGATACTAGTTGCATATCTAGCTCTAAATCGTTTCTCAACTAACTTCTAAATGTGAAGATAAGAGAAAGATATTTGTTATAGATTTTGAAGGATTATGTCGATATTTAGGATCTTTATTAGAATTTAAACATGGAAATATTTATCTTATATTCGGTTAAGAGTTCAGGATTTTACACTCTTCGTTTAAATTCGCATTCTGTCGAAATAGGAAAATTTATTTTTTTTCTTTTATTATCTAAAAATCAAAGTTAAATCAACTTGGTTGTTTTTCATTTAGTTAATCTGAAAAAAGATACCATACATATAAATGTCTTCATAATTGTATTTATCTATTTTGTTTTTTGCAAACACCACCTGAAACTTAACTGTAAAGGTTCTCTATCAGAAAGTAGTATAAGAATAGTATATAAACAATTAGAAACTAACAAAGACAACATTTTTCAGTCCGGCTTAAACAACTATCAGAGAACGAATTTCAAAGTTTGTTTTTTTTTGAAATGCAGCAAATAGAATTCAATCCTCGTACTCGATTCCTTTTTGACAAGCATTAATTTCTTTTTTTTAATACTAAATTCTACTCATAAATTATAGAAGCGTTTCAATGTGATCATAATTAAATCACAGAATCTTTCATTTCCATTTGTTCAATGGAATCAAAGGAATGAAAGGCAGATCACATTACACATAAATACAATCTTGACATTCTAATATTCGTATAAGTAAATTTGTTTTTTCGCTCTCTTTCTCAATTAAATATGAAGTGCGAAGACTGATTCATGTTTAGAAAAAAAATCAAATAACAAACACTCTAAAGCGATCACAGAACTAAGAACTTGGCATGATGCATTATTGGAAAATATAACGAAAGAAAAAAAAATTTAAAAATGCAAACAACTAGAATGATGTTTGAACTCTTTAACACCATCCCCAATCGGTAGCCACTTTGGTACCATCATAATCACCGCTTGAATTCAAATTGTTATTAATATTGCAATTTTGAGAATATGGATTTGCATTCGGATGAATGCCAGTACCAGGAGCTATTTGTTCATTTGGTAGTTCATTCCAATATTGTTCTGTTGGTGAATCATGATATTGTCCTGGTGGAATTGGTGCTGATCCATTTGAAAATCTAAATAAGAATTGTTTTTAAAAGCAAATTAAACAATAAAATTCAAACCGAAAATATGGATTTTTAAGATCAACTGTATTTTCAGCAGATATATTTGTACCCTCAATTTCAAGATACATTTCAACATCATAACTTTGTCTAAAAAAGAAAACCAATAAGAAAAATTTTAAGTTTAAATCAATAAAAATAAAACAACAATGTTACTGTTTACCTTCTGTTTGCATTTAATATTGCATGGCCTTTAAGAACTTGTCCTTGACTTACTGTAAGTGGTTTAATAAATAAACAACGAACTTGATACCAATGTGTTAATGGTTCAGTTGGTGAAGTTGACAACCATATTTGAGAACTACATTAAAGAAAACAAAAAAAAAAAAAAAAATTCATTTAGTTATTTTTCTCTCTCTTTATTATTCAAAAATAAATAATAAACCTTGTTCCATCAAATGAAATATCGAACCAAAAAGCTAAACCATGTACAACAGCTGCTGTTGTCATTGGAAATGATAATGGAATATTCATTTCATATAAATCTTCTTCAGCTGCATTTAAAAAATTTACTGAATATTTAATTGGTTTAGCTAAACATATTCGTACATCAAAATTATCAACAACTGGTTGATTCAAATATTCTTCTAATGCTTTATCACGTAATGTTGTTAAATCAACACCATAAAATGATTGTTGATACCAAAAATTAGCTTTACTAACTTGTTCCATATATAATGATTCATCTGTAAATGGTGTTACATAAAGATCACCTGTTGTTGGATACATTTTACCATTTGGTTTAAGAAATTTTCTAGCATGAATATATGATTCTAACATACGTTCATTATATAACATATAACCTATGGGTTCAGATATAATAACATCAACTTGTTCAGGTAATGTTATATCTTCTATTTTACCAGAAATAACTTTAATACGATTACTTAAATGATTATTTTCAACAAGAGCCTAAAGAAAAAAAAAACAATTTTCTTTCAAAATATTTAATGAAGATAAGAAAAGAGAATTTTTACTTTAGCATGTTCAGCCATAGAACTTGCTTCAACTGCATAAACTTTACGTGCACCAGCTTGAGCAGCAAAAAATGAAAGAATACCTGAACCAGCACCAACATCAAGGACAACCTATATAAAATAAGTTTGATTTTATTTAACCTTGTAAGAGTAAAAAAAAACGAGGATACAAACTTTTCCAGAAAAATCAATAGCATTATCAAGAATAGCTCGTTGATATGTTGAAGTACGAATATAATCTTGCATCATATTTTGTTGTTGAGATAAACAACTGTAAAACTAAATTTAAAAACAAATAGAATTTTGTCTTATGAAAGATGAAGATTTTCTACATGAAAATATTGTTCTGCTGAGAAGTCATCTGTTCGCTCGTCAAATTGAGAATTTTCAAAATCATCAATATCTTTACCAGATCTAATAAATCCAAGAAGTGTATTGAAACTGGTTGCATCTAGAAACAAAAATATTTAAATATGAATGCATTGTAAACAAGAAATAATGCAAGATGAAGAATTCTCTTCTATGTTAAAATCAATGATTTGCATCACGTCGATTTTTTAAAATGTAAAAACTATTCAATTAACAGTTCTCTATTTTTACTTTTTTTTTTGACAAAAGAGATAAGCACAAGAACAGATTCTATTTGACATCTTTTTTTTTTTTTTCTATAATTCATTTATTAAATTATTTGCTTGCTTTTAATCAACTAGATTTATTTAATAAATTATTTGTTAAAACAAAATTTACCTTCTCGCGTAGAAAATTTCAATAAATATGTAAGATGTTTTTGTTTAGGTAAACTGATAATAATGCCAGCTGAACCAGATCGAATACTTTCAAATGATTTATCAACAGAAATCTTCAATACATCCGATGAATCTAAACGAAAAATGCAATTTGCTTATCATGGATAAGAGAGAAAAAAAAAGAGACAATGCACAAATCAATGAAAATTTTACCTCGTTGGAAAATTAGAGAATACGTAGTTTTCGTATCTTTTTTTACTGATAAAACATTATTTGTTTCTTGTCGATCTTTTGATAATTGATCATCCAATAATGTAACTTCAACATTCGAATATTCAGGCATTATTGATCGACTCTTCCGCTATATATTTTACCTATGCGTTGAAAATATAAATGACATCAAATAGGTAAAAAGACGCTAGCGAGCAAACAAATTGTGTTCAGTCGACCGGCACATATAGATAAATGTATACATAGATGCAAAATTATCTGGCGCATGCGTAAAAGGACAAAATGCAGAACAAATATGCATGAAAGTCAAAGCATGACGTGGAGCAAGTGGGCCAATGGCACGTTCCAGCTGAATAGTTTTGAGCAGAATCATCACCAGGGTAAAATCGAAATGCCTACTTATTTAACCAATTAAAATTACAAATCAAAATCATCAAACTTTATATAAAATTCAAGTTAAAAGAATGATGAATATTTTTCAAAATAAAATAAGATCATTCATGGAATAATAAAAAAATAATCATCTATATTTATAATAGATGTCAGTAAAAGTTATCATATTATGTAGAGGAAAAGACTCTTGTAAAAGAAAGATGGTGAATACATGTATTTCTATTCTTTGTTCATTTCATAAAAACAACGCAATACAATTATCTTACATAATTACATTTCATCTTTCAGATCACCAATATGGATCCAAGATTTACTGGTGGTCAGCCACAATTTATTCTTGTACCACCTGGTTCTGTACCAGTTCCACTTCTTAATCAAGTACCAGTAATGATGCAATCCGCACCATTTCCTGTGTTTGTTCAACAACCAACACAAGGTACAATTCCATTACAACGACCTGTTTTACCGACAACAGGAACAACTCCACAACAGCAGCAGCAACAACAACAACAAAGTACATCTATGACAATGGACTATATGAGTGAAGATCGTTTACAAGAAAAAGCACGTCGTTGGCAACAATTACAAACAAAGCGTTATGCTGATAAACGACGTTTTGGTTTTACTGATATACAAAAAGAAGATATGCCAGCTGAACATATAAGAAAAATCATTCGTGATCATGGTGATATGACAAATAGAAAATTTCGTCATGATAAACGTGTTTATTTGGGTGCACTCAAATATATGCCACATGCTGTACTTAAATTACTTGAAAATATGCCTATGCCATGGGAACAAATACGTAATGTTAAAGTTATTTATCATATAACAGGTGCAATTACATTTGTTAATGAAATTCCATGGGTTATTGAACCTGTTTTTATTGCACAATGGGGTACAATGTGGATTATGATGAGACGTGAAAAACGTGATCGAAGACATTTTAAACGTATGCGTTTTCCACCATTTGATGATGAAGAACCACCATTAGATTATGCTGATAATATTCTTGATGTTGAACCATTAGAAGCAATACAATTACAATTAGATCCAGAAGAAGATAAAGCTATTTATGAATGGTTTTATGATCATAAACCATTAACAGATACAAAGTAAGTTTTTTTCAGAGAATATAAATATTTTAATACAGATTATGCACTCATATTCAAGTGAAAGCATATAGGCAAATCTCGTATCAGAATGTATTTGTATTTTACCGGTCATTTCCGAGTATCATCTTATTGTTTTCTCAATGAGAAAGTGTAACTATTCACTGAAGACATTTCGATCCGAAATACTACGTCAAAGTTTTCTCGATCTCCAGCACTTTTCTATAGGATACAGCAAGTTCTCCGATCACGTCCGGTAGCATTCATTAATGCCAGATTGTAGTTCAGAGATCAGTTTACTGATCACGGGCACAGTGGTATTCCAGTAGACATTAAAAGAAAAATTGAAAATATACTTTCTGATAATTTAAATCTAATTTGACCTATCAGTTATTTAATGACATACAAGTTTTTGTTCCTCTTGTTAGTATTAGATGAAATCTACGCCTATTCATAAAAAGGATTGATTTATTTTAGAATGGTTAACGGTTCAACATATCGTCGATGGCAATTAACATTACCAATTCTTTCAACACTTTATCGTATGGGTAATCAATTATTAACTGATCTTGTTGATGATAATTATTTTTATTTATTTGATTTAAAATCATTTTTTACTGCCAAAGCACTTAATGTTGCTATACCTGGTGGTCCTAAATTTGAACCACTTGTTAAAGATATTAATCCAAAGTAAATATTTTTTTTAAATAAGGCAAAGAACAAATAAAAATTTTCTTTTATTTTTAGTGATGAAGATTGGAATGAATTTAATGATATAAATAAAATAATTATACGTCAACCAATACGTACAGAATATCGTATTGCATTTCCATATTTATATAATTCATATCCATTTAAAGTATATCTTGCATGGTATCATACACCAAATGTTGTATTTATTAAAACAGAAGATCCTGATTTACCAGCATTTTATTTTGATCCATTAATAAATCCAATAGCACATCGTCATGCAATAAAATCTATTGATGCACAAATTGATTTACAAAATCAAGAACAATTTGATGATGATGATGAATTTATTTTACCTGAAGAATTTGAACCATTATTAACTGGTTTACCATTATATACTGATCATACAGCTAATGGTATTGCATTATTATGGGCACCACGTCCATTTAATCTTCGTTCAGGTCGTACACGACGTGCTATTGATATACCATTAGTTAAAACATGGTATCTTGAACATTGTCCAAGTGAACATCCAGTTAAAGTACGTGTATCATATCAAAAATTATTAAAATGTTTTGTTTTAAATGCATTACATCATCGTAAACCAAAACCACAAAAAAAACGTTATCTATTTCGTTCATTTAAATCAACAAAATTTTTTCAATCAACAACATTAGATTGGGTTGAAGTTGGTTTACAAGTTTGTCGTCAAGGTTATAATATGTTAAATTTATTAATACATCGTAAAAATTTAAATTATCTTCATTTGGATTATAATTTTAATTTAAAACCAGTTAAAACATTAACAACAAAAGAACGTAAAAAATCACGTTTTGGAAATGCATTTCATTTATGTCGTGAAATATTACGTTTAACTAAATTAATTGTTGATAGTCATGTACAATATCGTTTAGGTAATGTTGATGCATTTCAATTAGCTGATGGTTTACAATATACATTTGCACATGTTGGACAATTAACTGGCATGTATCGTTATAAATATAAATTAATGAGACAAATACGTTTATGTAAAGATTTAAAACATTTAATTTATTATCGTTTTAATACGGGACCTGTTGGTAAAGGACCTGGTTGTGGTATATGGGCACCTGGTTGGCGTATATGGTTATTTTTTTTACGTGGTGTTACACCATTATTAGAACGTTGGTTAGGTAATTTATTATCACGACAATTTGAAGGACGTCATTCAAAAGGTATTGCTAAAACAGTTACAAAACAACGTGTTGAATCACATTATGATTTGGAATTACGTGCTGCTGTTATGCATGATATATTAGATATGATGCCTGAAAGTATTAAACAAAATAAAGCACGAACAATATTACAACATTTAAGTGAAGCATGGCGTTGTTGGAAAGCAAATATACCATGGAAAGTACCTGGTTTACCTATACCAATTGAAAATATGATATTACGTTATGTTAAAGCTAAAGCTGATTGGTGGACATCAACAGCACATTATAATCGTGAACGTATAAGACGTGGTGCTACTGTTGATAAAACCGTTTGTAAAAAAAATTTAGGACGTTTAACACGTCTTTATTTAAAAGCTGAACAAGAACGACAACATAATTATCTTAAAGATGGTCCATATATAACAGCTGAAGAAGCTGTTGCTATTTATACAACTGTTGTACATTGGCTTGAATCACGACGTTTTTCACCAATACCATTTCCACCATTAGCATATAAACATGATACAAAATTACTTATATTAGCATTAGAACGTTTAAAAGAAGCATATAGTGTTAAATCAAGATTAAATCAATCACAACGTGAAGAATTAGGTTTAATTGAACAAGCATATGATAATCCACATGAAGCATTATCACGTATTAAACGACATCTTTTAACACAACGTGCATTTAAAGAATGTGGAATTGAATTTATGGATTTATATAGTCATTTAATACCGGTTTATGATGTTGAACCATTAGAAAAAATTACCGATGCTTATTTAGATCAATATTTATGGTATGAAGCTGATAAACGTCGACTTTTTCCAGCATGGATTAAACCAGCTGATAGTGAACCACCACCATTACTTGTTTATAAATGGTGTCAAGGTAAAATATATATATTCTTTTTTTTTTTTTGTTTAATATTAAATTTAATAATAATTTATTTATTTTCATAAAGGTATAAATAATCTTCAAGATATATGGGATACAAATGAAGGTGAATGTAATGTAATGCTTGAATCTCATTTTGAAAAATTATATGAAAAAATTGATCTTACATTATTAAATCGTTTACTTCGTCTTATTGTTGATCATAATATAGCTGATTATATGACAGCAAAAAATAATATTGTACTTAATTATAAAGATATGAATCATGTTAATTCTTATGGTATTATACGTGGTTTACAATTTGCATCATTTGTTGTACAATATTATGGTCTTGTACTTGATTTATTAGTATTAGGTTTACAACGTGCATCAGATATGGCTGGTTTACCACAAACACCAAATGATTTTCTAACATATCAAGAAGTTGTTGTTGAAACAGCTCATCCAATACGTCTTTATTGTCGATATATTGATCGTATACATATATTTTTTCGTTTTACAGCTGATGAAGCTCGTGATTTAATACAACGTTATTTAACTGAACATCCTGATCCAAATAATGAAAATATTGTTGGTTATAATAATAAAAAATGTTGGCCACGTGATGCACGTATGCGTTTAATGAAACATGATGTTAATTTAGGTCGTGCTGTTTTTTGGGATATTAAAAATCGTTTACCACGTTCTGTAACAACAATATTATGGGAAACAAGTTTTGTTTCTGTTTATTCAAAAGATAATCCAAATTTATTATTTAATATGTGTGGTTTTGAATGTCGTATATTACCTAAAATACGTATGACACATGAAGAATTTGTACATAAAGATGGTGTATGGAATTTACAAAATGAAACAACTAAAGAACGTACAGCACAATGTTTTTTACGTGTTGATGATGAATCAATGAATCGTTATCATAATCGTGTACGACAAATATTAATGGCATCTGGTTCAACAACATTTACAAAAATCGTTAATAAATGGAATACAGCATTAATTGGTTTAATGACTTATTTTCGTGAAGCTGTTGTTAATACACAAGAATTATTAGATTTACTTGTTAAATGTGAAAATAAAATTCAAACACGTATTAAAATTGGTTTAAATTCAAAAATGCCTTCACGTTTTCCACCTGTTGTTTTTTATACACCAAAAGAATTAGGTGGTTTAGGTATGTTATCAATGGGACATGTTTTAATACCACAATCAGATCTTCGATGGTCAAAACAAACTGATGTTGGTATAACACATTTTCGTTCTGGTATGAGTCATGATGAAGATCAACTTATACCTAATTTATATCGTTATATTATGCCATGGGAAGCTGAATTTATTGATTCACAACGTGTTTGGGCTGAATATGCACTTAAACGACAAGAAGCTAATACACAAAATAAACGTTTAACATTAGAAGATCTTGAAGATTCTTGGGATAGAGGAATTCCACGTATAAATACATTATTTCAAAAAGATCGACATGTACTTGCTTATGATAAAGGTTGGCGTGTACGAACTGATTTTAAACAATATCAAGTAAGAATAAAAGATTTTTTTTTTTCAAATAGGTTTTACTTTAACATAACATCGATCTTAGAAATTGTTTTGAAAGAAAAGAATATTTTAAAACGAAATAAGTTTTCAGCTTTGAGTATATAAATAATTTAATGAATTCATAGCCTAAATAAATTATAAGATAATTTAGTTTTTATTAATTTGTATTCATAGTTTTGGTAAGATCTAACACTTTTAGCAATGATTTTGAGTATATACACATCTAACTTAACACTAGTAGATTCTATAAATAAGTGTCTTCTATAGTGTATAGAAATTTTGTAATTTATTTGCGTCATGAAGTCGTTGAATTGTCTATGCCAATTAAATAGAAGAATTTAAAATTAGGACAGAGAGAACTCCAATCAACTTGAAGGCTTTAAGCCAAATAGTCTTAAAGATATTAGAAAATGATTTTTATATGACAATTATTAAACAAAATATTTATTATGTTTTAGATCCTCAAACAAAATCCATTTTGGTGGACACATCAACGGTATGTATATTATTGATAATTTTATATAACTTTATTATAATTTTTCAATTTTTAGACATGATGGAAAATTATGGAATTTGAATAATTATCGTACAGATATGATTCAAGCATTAGGTGGTGTTGAAGGCATTCTTGAACATACACTATTTAAAGGGTTTGTTATTGAACTATTGTATTTTTTTTTTGTTCTTTATAGAATTAATTTTTAGAACATATTTTGCAACATGGGAAGGTCTATTTTGGGAAAAAGCATCTGGTTTTGAAGAATCAATGCGTTGGAAAAAATTAACAAATGCACAACGTTCAGGTTTAAATCAAATTCCAAATCGTCGTTTTACATTATGGTGGAGTCCAACAATAAATCGTGCTAATGTTTATGTTGGTTTTCAAGTTCAACTTGATTTAACTGGTATATTTATGCATGGAAAAATTCCAACATTAAAAATATCATTAATTCAAATATTTCGTGCACATTTATGGCAAAAAATTCATGAAAGTGTTGTTATGGATCTTTGGTAAAGAATTTTTGTTTAATTAAAAATGAAAATTCTATGTTTCTTTTTTTTTTTTTTACTTTTAGTCAAGTATTTGATCAAGAATTAGATGCATTAGAAATTGAAACTGTACAAAAAGAAACAATTCATCCAAGAAAATCATATAAAATGAATTCATCATGTGCAGGTTAGATTATTCTCTTATTTATCTTGTGAACATTTTTGTTTTTTATCAATCGGACAGACATTTGACTTATGAGAGAGATTCCCCAAATAATACATTCAACCAATAGGTTCTAGTTAATAAGCTAGAGTGGTTCGAGCCTATAGGTTTTTGTTATAGAGCTATCGAACTTTTACTGTACAGCAGTGATACAACGAGAGAAAGTATTGGAAGATCAATCCTTTCACACCCGAAAATGGATCTTTTTCCTGTGATGCTCTTTCGTTCCAAAGAATTCTTGGTCGCGAGCGCTTCTGTAGGACCATAGTTTTCATGCGAAATTACACTTTTGAATTTTGATTTCAATAAAGTCTTATTAAATTACTTTCCCATTGTTTTTCGGATTGGAATAAGTGAGAGAATGATGAAGAAATGTATCTCGAAATAGATAAAATAAAACAAACTTCATTCACAATTACATCATGTTTTACATTTAGATATTCTTCTATTTGCTGCATATAAATGGAATATAAGTAAACCATCATTATTAGCTGATTCAAAAGATGTTATGGATAATACAACATCACAAAAATATTGGCTTGATATACAATTACGTTGGGGTGATTATGATTCACATGATGTTGAACGTTATGCTCGTGCTAAATTTCTTGATTATACAACAGATAATATGTCAATATATCCATCACCAACAGGTGTTATGATAGCTATTGATTTAGCATATAATTTACATAGTGCATTTGGTAATTGGTTTCCTGGTTGTAAACCATTAATACAACAAGCTATGGCAAAAATAATGAAAGCAAATCCAGCTTTATATGTTTTACGTGAACGTATACGTAAAGGTTTACAATTATATTCATCTGAACCAACTGAACCATATTTATCATCACAAAATTATGGTGAATTATTTTCAAATCAAATTATTTGGTTTGTTGATGATACAAATGTTTATCGTGTTACAATACATAAAACTTATGAAGGAAATTTAACAACAAAACCAATTAATGGTGCCATATTTATTTTTAATCCACGTACAGGACAATTATTTTTGAAAATTATTCATACATCTGTTTGGGCTGGACAAAAACGTTTGGGACAATTAGCTAAATGGAAAACAGCTGAAGAAGTTGCAGCTTTAATTCGTTCATTACCTGTTGAAGAACAACCAAAACAAATTATTGTTACCCGTAAGGGTATGTTAGATCCATTGGAAGTTCATTTACTTGGTAAGTTTATTTGTTTTATTAAATAACAATTTCATAATCTTTCTGAAGACATAATGAGAGACACAAGTCATATAGTTAGGTTGTGCCAGAGATGTAGATTTCATATAATTAATTTGATTATGATTTATAGAATGAGATAAGATTGTATCATTTGTAAAGGAAATAAAAATTTAAACAAAAAAAACTACGATAATTTTATGACAATATACCAGGTACAAAAATGGATTAAGAATATACTTTCGAACATCATCGATATGACCAATGAACTACTAGCTTAATCTGACTGAACCTAGGAGAAGCTTAGACTCCCTTGTTTACAAACGGTTGAGTTCCGATCAAAAGGGACATCAGTTCCTTGTAGTAATATTAACAGCATGTTTCTGTCCTTCGCCAACTTTTGTTTTTGGTCACACCACTATTAAGGAGACCAATACCCAAACTGATACTTGTTGGTTAAATTCATATTAGATTCATAAAGAGGCCATGGTAAGGCTGAAAAAAACCTGAAGAGGTTCAGATACACTAGTCTTTGAAGTCGAGTTATGGTCATTTTAGTGAATTTTCGTCCATAAACAAGTCGAATAACTAGTAGAATATCTTGAAAATTACAGTTGGAATGAATGTGCCTTTATCGAGATATTGGACTTCCAAAAAAAATAGTTGTTTTGCCACACAAATAGACTTCATTTGAAAACTGAATACCTCGACGAAGGAATATTCTTTTCTTTTCAACTGAAACTTTCATGATTCGAAAAAAATCAACATTATTCAGAAATACTTGAACCCAAACTTAAACGAATCTTAGGATTCTTCCATGATTGCTCTTATTTCTCAAGAAATAATGCAACAAATACTCGACCTAGCCTAAACTTGTTGTATAATTTCCAATCCTAGGATTCAAATTCGTAGCATATCTGACTACTACTATGAAACAAATAAAACAAAAAACATCTATGCTAATAATTGATTTTTATTTATTTTTCATAGATTTTCCAAATATTGTTATCAAAGGTAGTGAATTACAATTACCATTTCAAGCTTGTCTTAAAGTTGAAAAATTTGGTGATTTAATATTAAAAGCAACTGAACCACAAATGGTTATGTTTAATTTATATGATGATTGGTTAAAATCAATATCATCATATACAGCATTTTCACGTTTAATTCTTATACTTAAAGCATTACATGTTAATAATGATCGTGCTAAAATGATATTAAAACCTGATAAAACAACAATAACAGAAGTTCATCATATATGGCCAACATTAACTAATGATGAATGGATTAAAGTTGAAGTTTCATTAAAAGATTTAATATTAGCTGATTATGGTAAAAAAAATAATGTTAATGTTGCATCATTAACACAAAGTGAAATACGTGATATTATATTGGGTATGGAAATAAGTGCACCAAGTGCACAACGACAACAAATAGCTGAAATAGAAAAACAAGCTAAAGATTCATCACAATTAACAGCAACAACAACTGAAACAGTTAATAAACATGGTGATAAAATAATAACAACAACAACAAGTAGTTATGAAACACAAACATTTGCATCAAAAACTGAATGGCGTATACGTGCTATATCAGCAACAAATTTACATTTACGAACAAATCATATTTATGTTTCATCAGATGATATTAAAGAAACAGGTTATCGTTATATATTACCAAAAAATATTTTAAAAAAATTTATTATTATTTCCGATCTTCGTACACAAGTAAGTTTTCATTTGAATATTTTATATTTAAAGAAAATTTCATTCTTATTTTTTCTTTTTTAGATTGCTGGTTATTTATATGGTGTTAGTCCACCAGATAATCCACAAATAAAAGAAATTCGTTGTGTTGTATTACCACCACAATGGGGTACACATCAAACTATTCATTTACCAAATATATTACCACAACATGAATATCTTAAAGTAAGAAAATGAAAATATCTTTGAGAAAAATAAAATAGTTATATTATTCATAGAATTCGAAATCGGATAAAAATCTAGAGATGTATCTTATCGATTGATTCGATCTCTATGAAGTTTGAGTGATGTAAAAAGTAATCGAATTAAATTATCTACAGAGATCAAAGACGTAGATGAAAACTGATATAGCAATTGTTTTTTTTTTACTTCCTATTTGAATTGCAACAAAAAAAAAGTACTCTAAGTTAATAATACATGTTTTGTAGTTATGATAATTTTACTGAATTTCAGACTTTGTGTATAAGATAGAGTTCGAATTCAAAAGCAATTTATCAATTGAAGATCTTCCTTCGTTAGAAGATTTTTCTTTTTTTTTCTATCATCTCGAAAGATTTCACAATATATATTTACTTAAATTAGGAAATGGAACCACTTGGATGGATTCATACACAACCAAATGAATTACCACAATTATCACCACAAGATATAACAACACATGCTAAAATAATGAATGATCATACATCATGGGATGGTGAAAAAACAATTGTTATAACATGTTCATTTACACCTGGTTCAGTTTCATTAACAGCTTATAAATTAACACCAAGTGGTTATGAATGGGGTCGATCAAATACTGATCGTGGAAATAATCCAAAAGGTTTGTTCTTTAATTAATTTTATTATTTAAAAGAAAAATAATTTGTTTTATTATTATTTTTTTTTAAGGATATGCACCATCACATTATGAAAAAGTTCAAATGTTATTATCCGATCGTTTCTTAGGATTTTTTATGGTACCAGGACAAGGTTCATGGAATTATAATTTCATGGTAAGTTTTTGTTTTTTTCTTATTGAATAAATTCTTTTAATTTTTAATTAAATTATTATTTTAAGGGCGTTCGTCATGATGCTAATATGAAATTTGATTTAGTTTTATCAAATCCAAAAGAATTCTATCATGAAATTCATCGTCCATCACATTTTCTTAATTTTTCAAATGAAGAAAATCCAGACACATATTCAGCTGACCGTGAAGATCGATTTAGTTAAAACATCAATCCGGTTATAACATTGTATAATCAGGCTTCTTCTTTTTGTTCGTTTTTTTTTGTTGTCTTTAGCTGTTGTTCTTTTCTTTGTGAGATAATAAATTGTCATGAAACACATAAAATGAGTGTGTGATGATCAAGAATGATTTAAAAGAGTTTCTTTTTCTTCTTCTTCTTCTATTGTAGATTTAATCTATTTGAGTTATTATTTTGAGTGAGACAAAAAACGAAAGTAATAGACGATGAGTGAACAAATGGATGCAAGTAATAATGATGCGTCTAATGTTAGTCAAAGTTCAGAGACAACTACAAATACAAAACTTAAATTAACTATTAAAACACCAAAAGAAAAAAAAGATATATCAATTGATGCCACTTCAACTATTAAACAAGTATTTTTTAAATAAAAGAATATTTAAAAACAAAAAACATTTTTTTTTTTTTGTATTTTTATTAGTTGAAAGATTTAGTGGCTAATGAATTTAATACATCAATTGATCAAATTTGTCTTATCTATTCGGGTAAAATTCTAAAAGATGATGAAGATATTAAAAAACATGGTATAACAATAGAAATTTAATATGCTCTTTTTTGTATTTATGGTTTTTACTTAATTAATAGATATAAAAGATGGTGTTACTGTTCATTTGGTTATTCGAGCACCAAAACAGGATACAACAACAAATGACTCTACCAGTCCAACATTTTCTAGAGTTCAACGCGAAGTAAATATACACACTCATATATATATATACATGATATCAAAAGTGTACTCAAAAAGAAACATAAATAATTGAAATATTTTCACACTTAGAAATCTTTTAAAAGAATAAATCGTCTTTCAGGAAGATCGACCAAAAATATTAGACTGAGTGATTAAGGAGAAAACATTTTTAGCTGATCAATCACTAACTCAAGAAAAATTACTGAAGTATGAGTTGTCGATTATGCAAATTCCGAATATGATTATAAAAGATTCTCTTAAGTTTTTATGCACTAATTTTCCAGACTGAGAAACATTTTACGAAAATATTTCTGAATCGAATCATGAACAAGAAACTGCCGATATTTTGTAGGATTGGAAGTTAAATACTCCATAGAATATTTGAATATTCTCGCAGAGAATGTTTTCATTCTCCAAAAAGCTAGAAATGGTGAAGGAGAAGAAGAGCTCATCGGGTTGGTTTCAAGCCAGATTGAGTCGGAGTCGGAGTTCGAATCTCAAAACTTTGGACTCGGAGAACTTTACCGAGGAGGATTGACAAAAAATTGGACATTTTAAGGACAGCTCCCATCCAATTAACGACTCTGTTTGCAAAGGAACTTTTCAGGTGTCAAATCATTTTTCGATTGAGATAATGTTCATTTGATGAGCGCTAGACAGTAATAGAAAAGTCTAGAATAGTCTAATTTTCCAGACCTGCATTCTCGATATATCGAATTTTTATCGAGTTTTTTGAACACAAATTTGTGGTCTCTTTTAAAAAGCAACTTTCAATTTCAAACTTTGCGCGAACAGAGTTCTTAGTGGGATTAGTTAATTGAGCAAGTTTTAGTTTTTCTAGCATTTTCTTTCTGGAGATGTAATTATTTGAATTAAATTTGTTTTTTACACATGATAACATTTCAAATATTGAATATCTCAGAATAAGAGATACTGAAAAGTTACAACTTGTCTAATAAATTGATCTTATTCTGAACATTGTTCATGCTGAATTTGAACTCAAAACTAGAAAGTCGATTTTCCACATGATTTGAGGAAGACAAAAGCTTTTTAACTGAAAAACTCAGCAGATTTTCGATATCTCAATAACGAAGATTCGAAAAAGCAAACCATTGTATAATTTTTAAAAACTACTTACTTGTAATTATCAAATGAACATCGTCTCAGTCGAAAAACTATTTGATATCTGGAGGAATTTCATCGCCAGATTATAGTACATACTGATTTATTTGAGTTAACAATCTTTTCTGTTTTTCAAAAATAAATTTCAAAAAAAAAAAAACATGATTTGCAACAAAAACTACTATTTGAAGACAATAAACCTAAAGATATTTCTCGTGGTCATATTTGAAATCAGCATAGTTAATGGCCTTCAATCTACTAGTTTTTGTTGAGAAATTGGTTCATCAGTTGAAAATATTCTCTTCAGTAAGTTTTTCTCGAAAATTTCAAAACTTTAAGCACCTCAAATATTAGACATTGTTTGACTTCTATTTTGAACTCAACTTGATCTTCAATAGAAGTTTTATAGACATTTATTTAAAGACGTAATGTAGTCGTGAAGGCCAAGAATCTCTACATGAACAATATTCAAAAGCAGAAAGAGTTTTGTATGAATGAATTTCAGAGTCAGAAGACATCGTATCCTTGCATTCATTCGAAAATTTAAGAGAATATTAAATTATGTAAATGATTTGACTCATTTCAAAGTTTATGGATATTGGAAATTTTACTTGAAAAAAAAATTATAAATATTGTTTTAGGCTCCTACTCGTCCAACTCCAACTTCAACTCAACAACCTAATCCAACTGGTACTTTTCCATTTGGTCTTGGTGGTATGCCTGGTATGGATAATTTAAATTTTACTGATATGCAACAACAACTTCAGCAACAAGTAATTAGTAACAAAAATTTTAAATAAATAAATATTTATTTTTTTCATATTAATTAGATAATGAGCAATCCAGCACAACTTCGTCAATTAATGGATAGTCCTGTTGTGCAAAGTATAACAAGCAATCCTGATTTATTACGTTCATTATTACTTAGTAATCCACAAATTCGTGATTTAATGGAGGTAAAATAAATTTTAAATTAAAAAAAAAAATTTTGTAAAAGACGATATCAATGAAATTTTTCTTTCGTAGCGTAACCCTGAAATATCACATTTACTGAATAATCCTGATTTACTTCGACAAACAATGGAATTTGCTCGGAATCCAACTGCATTACAAGAACTTATGCGTAATCATGATCGAGCTTTAAGTAATCTTGAAGTAAGTTTTACAAGCTAGGCCTCGAAATGCGCTACCATAGCCAAACTTAGTTTTTTTTTTACAAAGAAGATTAGATATACTTTTTTTTCCAGATTTTTGTAATCAGTGATTAGTGTATCTTACATATTTCTCAGGCAACTAGAGCCCGTAGGACTCGGGTTCAGGACCAACTTTAAAAGTTTCAAGCCGTGAACATGCTTGGCTCTGTGATAATAAACTTTTTACAATACTTCAGAGAATGACTACAGTAATTGTGAAGTTCCACCATGTAGAAACCTTTTTTCTTTGGAAACGAAGTATACTTTTAGTAATCACATTCTTAGATGGGTTGTGCCATCAAAAACATGATCTGAGTTCGAGTCTTGTTAGAAGCTTTTGATAATTTTTTTTCTGATAGAGTATTCCTGGTGGTTTCAATGCTTTACAACGTATTTATCATGATGTACAAGAACCAATGTACTCAGCAGCACAGGAACAATTTGGTAATAATCCATTTGCACAATTATTTACTGGCAATGGTAATATTGAATATTTTTTTGTTTCTTCTTTTCTTATCTTGATGTTTTCTTTTTCATTTCCTATAGAAAATACAACAACGTCACGTACTGAAAATACTGATCCATTACCAAATCCTTGGGCACCTCGTAATACTTCTGCAGCTGCTACACCTTCTCGTCAAACACAACAACCATCTACTAGTACAACAAATACTCAGCAACAGCAACAACAACAACAGCAATCAACAGCTTCAGCATTACCAACTAATGCTACTGGTAGTTCACCTAATTTAGTTTCTCCCATGATGCAAAATTATATGTCACAATTAACTCAAAATCCTCGTTTACTTGAAAATGTTCTTAATGCACCTTATATGCAACCATTAATGGATGCACTTGCTGCTAATCCAGATATATCAAGACAAATGGTTACCAATAATCCAATGTTTGCAAATAATCCTGAATTACGTGAACAAATGCTTAATGCTTTACCAACTATGATGGAACAAATGAGAAATCCTGAAGTACAAGCATTAATGCAAAATCGTGAAGCACTTGAAGCTATACAACAAGTACAAGAAGGTTAATAATATAAGATTTTATGTTAAAATAATTAATAATTTTTTGTTTTTTATTTCTATTTAGGACTTCAACGTTTACATGCAGCAGCACCTAATCTATTTCAAGCGTTAGTTTATTGTTTAAAATATTTTTTTCATGATTATCAAAACAAAAGTACAAACAACACAATAACTATTGATTTATTTTTAGTGGTGGTTTACCAGCTGCTCTTCGTTTTGGTCCAACTGGTCTATCGTCACCAGCTAATACAGGAACCCCATCATCATCCACTGGTCAACCGACATCATCGACTTCAACATCAAGAACAAATACTGGTAATACACCATCATCAAATGACCCAAATAATTATGCAGGTGTATTTGCTCAAATGTTGAATATGATGTCAAATCAAAATATTGTATGTTTTATTCGAAGGACTCTCTCGGATTTAGTGACCTCTCTTGAATTCAGATGTCATATATATAACCTTAGAGAGGAATATGTAGCACATCGAATAGTATACAAGAAATCAAGTTTTTCTCAAATTTTGATACGCTGAAGGTACATACACTGGTTGTAAACCGTGAGAAACATATACCATACTCATAGACATGGTGATCTTTAAGATATTCTAAGATAAAGTTATGCAAATTTTGTTTTTTGGGCTCATTTCGATGCAGTTATTGGTACTCTTCATCTTTTTATAATCAGAAGTTTTTCGCCTTACTTTCCTCATAGTTCAAATTAATCACTTTTCTTAAATCTAAATTATTTTTTGTCTGTATGATATGCCATTACGCTCCGTTCTGGGTCGCAAAACAAGTGAGTACCAGTGTGAAACTTTCTAAAAAACAAATTACACACTATTGAGATCTACATGTTTTACAGATAATATCTTTCTGAACAGTAGGAACTTATTGTCAACTTGCAAGAGTGTTATCTAGAATCTCCTATGTTCCTGTATGTAATATTCGGAATATTGACGATATTTTAATAATATTTAACGACCTAATTAAAATTTTATATGTACGAATAATTAACACAGCATCTCTATTGTACTGATATAAATAACTCCTTTATAATCGGCTAAAAAATGTTTGACCTCGGAATTCCTCGAGAAAGATATGAGAATATGGTCACAAAAAGTAGTTCCGTTGTTTTTATTCTTTCTCCTCCAAATTTTTATTTCAAGCATTCAGCTTTGATTTATGCATGAAACTTTACAAGAATCTATCAACATTTCATGTTCATTTCAGAAATAAGCACCTTTCACACCCTCGAGGAGTTCAGAGGTAAAAAAAATTGTTTAACCGATTATAAAGGAATTGTTTATATCAATTTATTAAGTATGCTGTTATGATTCTTTATACTTAAAGATTTTTAAATAGAGTCGTTAAGTATTATCAAAATAGTATTGTCAACATACCGATCCCTTCATAAAGGAGAATAGGCAATTCTGGTTGACACTTTTATAAGTTGACAATAAGTTCTTGCTGTTCAGAAAGATGTTATATGTGAAACATGTAGAACTCAATAGTGTGTAATGTTTTAGAAAATTTTATCTTGTTACCCATTGCTTTGTAGCGCAGAGTGGAGTACATTAGAATATCATATAGTCAAGAAAAGAGACCATTTTTAACTATGAAGAAAGCAACGATGAAATCTATTGATTATATAAAAACGAAGAGCACATATAACTGCAGATAAAAAAAAAGATTTTCATAAGTTTATCTTATGAATTACAATATTTATGATTACCGTATATATTTCTCAAAAATTATAGCCAGTATATTGACCAACAATCCATTACAATTTTTATGAAATTCAATTTCTTATACACCATGCGATGTATCAAAAGTTAGTTCATAATAGGCCACTAAATTCGACAGAGTCCTAGATTTTTTATTTTTTCTAACTATTTTTTTTTTAACATATAGAATACACCACCTGATGAACGTTATGCTGTTCAATTAGAACAACTTGTTTCAATGGGTTTTACTAATCGTGAAGCAAATTTACAAGGTAATCTAATTTGTTTTTGTTTTTAATTAAGTTTCTTTAAAATAAAAATTTCTTTGTAGCTTTAACAGCAACAATGGGAGACGTAAATGCGGCAGTTGAACGACTTCTTTCTCAACATTAACTTTTGTTTTTCTTTGCAATACATTAATTCTCCTATTCATGTTAATATCAATTTTTTTCTTTTTTTGCTCGATTTATCTAATTTTCATCGGTTAAAAAACGAGCACATTTATCTCATTTACTTTTTCTTCTATTCATAATTATTTTCTCTATGTATATGTGTTTGAAAGAAGAAAAAAGAAATCAAATCAATAATATACAAACGTAATGGATACTATTCCTGTATGTATGTATGCATATTTTGCAAAAAACAAAAAAGACAAAGTTTTCTGTGGTTGTCTTCATCTAAGTGATGATCGTTTTTGTATAAACAACAAGCAAGAATATTTTCAATTCGAAACGATGATTAATAATCAATGGTATTCAATGTTTGTTTGTTTTTTTCAAGTAGAATATGTATTCATCGATCAACTATTTTGTCCATAGATGTCAGATTATTCAATGAATATAAGTGTAATTATTGATGAATCTAGGGTTATATAACTACTTTTTTTTAATAGTAGTTTAGCCATTTTGAAAGATTTGAATACTTATAAATGACTTGAACATTGAGATACATTCGAAGGCTACTAAAAAAAAAAGCTCATATTGTCACGTTCAAGTGTACTTGCAACTTAATACTTCACTCGTGTTCATATAATTAAACAACATATAAGGTTATATATCATTTTCTTTTCCGAATCACAAACAACGTCAAGTATATTGTTTCTACAATGTTCACTGATTTATTTTGTAGTAGAAAAAAATAATAAGAAAATTCAATATTCTCAGATGTACGTCATTTACATATTATCATATGAAAAGAATAGAGGCAATATTACTCATAGAATTGGTGTGACTTTTATTATACACATATGATGAACATTTTAGCCAAAAGGCTTCATCAATAATGAATTAAATCTAGTGTTAAATATTAGGTTTGATTCTTGTAATAAGAAGAACTCTTATAATGTTCATTACACATTTATATATGTTCGTTACAGTCATCTATTTTTGAAAAGAAAAATGTGAAAAGAAAGTGCTTTTGAATTGAGTAATAGCAAGTTAAGTGTGTAACAGAAATCGAGTAATATATCAAATAAAGCGGCATGTTTTATTCAAAGAATAAGTAAGAATTTAAAATAATAATTAGAAACACTTTTGTTTTTTTTTTTTTCGATTCTCAAGTGATCAATTATGAACACATCATAAACAATAAAAACAATCAGTTTCACACAATTATTGAAAGTAACTCTATAAAAATAGAACTAAGAGATTGATTTTCATTGAAGTGTTCTATTACTAGTATTCATACTTCAATTACATATGTATTTGTTAATCTTACTATTTGTTTGTATATGTACATTTATTGAAATGCTCTTCTGTCAATGAAATAACAAGAAAATAAGCTGTTCTTTCGAATTCATTAATCGCCTGTCATCATTCACTAATCTAACATCAATCATTCACACTCTATTGATCTCTAATTCATTCATTATTTATGATATTCTAGTTTCTTTTTTTTTGCTTCTAAATATATATGTATATGTATATATGACTATTCGGATTCCATAATGCCAAGATATATTCATCTTCGTTTATGATTATTATGTGTTGTGTATTTGATTTTTTTTTTCAAAAAAGCGATCTACAGTGTGATATCGGTATGTCATTCAATTCAATAGTTCACTTAAAAGAGAAAGAGAGAGAAAACGTTCACAACATCGATTACCTTTAGGAAAAGAGAGATGCAGGTGATTTTTTTTCACAAACAACTTACCAACTGTTCACTATCTTTTCTCTCTATAATTGTCGTTCACAAACGAACGCAGACACATATACTTCATTAAATAAAATGCTTGTTGACAGCTGCTGAATAATTTCTCTTTTGTAGATCTGTACATTAACGATGACTAAAATTTTTTCGAAGTAAGTCATTTTTTTCTGCTTATTTATTAATTATAACAAATCTTTTGTTACACTTAATCATATTGTTTTCATAAAACCATTTCGATTCGCTCGTATTCTTAATAGATAAAATCTAATATCTAACCATTCCTCATCTAATAGAAAAAAAAAAAAAGAAAATCAGAAAAGATAATATTACATACGTGAAAAAGAGAAGCATAAAAAGATTGGTTAATACAATTTATTGGTGGGTGGATGATAGCATAACTATTTTATCCATTGCATTGCGTAGACAAATAGTCTTCTACATTCTTTCTGATATCTATGTGTGCGTGTGTTTATTCAGCATACTATATATATATTCGAAATCATCAAAAGAATCTTTTCTCCTATTATGATATATTTAGACTTTGACAGCAAGATGTTTTTATAAAAATGATGAGCACCAGTAATCGAATTAAGTAAGTGTTAGTTTAAACAAAACAAAAAACAATGAGTTTCTTTTTTTATCATTGACATTGTGCTTTCAAATCACCACATGTGATGGACTATTGCCATGTATAGATCATTTCTTATTAAGCTCGAAACAAACAACATGTTTTATTTGCTCATCGAATTAACTTCTGTGTGTGTGTGTGTGTGTTTGTATGATGTAACTTCTCTTTTTTTTTTATTGATGATTGTTACTTTATCTATTTTGTCCTCGATGATCATCACTAACATGATTTATTTGTATCGATTTTTTTTTTTTTTTTTTTTTTAGTATGTTGTCTAGTTGGCCATCATCATTACAATTTGTTAAAGATTTTGATCGTACAAATTATTCAATTAAATCAGAAGAATCAACATCAACTGATGAGTTAGATGATGATCAAAACAATGATGGTGAAGGTGTTTGGAGTCCAGATATTGAACAAAGTTTTCATGTATTATTTTACTGTTTTTTCTATATAATTTATTTATTTTCTAAACATAAATTAATATAGGAAGCATTAGCTATTTATCCTCCATGTGGACGAAGAAAAATAATTCTATCCGATGAAGGTAAAATGTTCGGTAGAAATGAACTTATTTCACGTTATATTAAAATGCGTACGGGTAAATTACGTACACGTAAACAAGTCTCATCACATATTCAAGTTCTTGCTAAACGAAAATCAAAAGAACTTCAAACATTATTTAAAGTAATTTTCAAAAAAAAAAGGAAAAATAAAATATTTTTCTTACAAATAAAAAAAAACTTAATTCATTTAGGATTCAACTTTTAAAGAACCTCATCGTCCATTTGTTTTTAATCAACATTATCATCAATTACATAATTCAACAACACCATCAACAATTATTACTGATAGTACTTCATCTTATTATACACATCAACAACATACACCAGTATCATTTTTTTCATCAACACCTACATTATCATTTAAAGCAACAACACCAATCATTTGGCAACAACCAAATTCAGAGTAAGTTTAATTTTGATTATATTTATTGTTTAAAAAAAAAATTTCTTTTTTCTCTTGATTAGAATAAAGTCATTTTCACCATCGTCAATAACAACAGATTTTATTTCAATGCCAAATATCACAACAAATTTTATAAATACAAATAGTTTAAAACTTACTGAATTTGCTGGATATATTCAATCAAAATCTGATATTAATTTAGTAATAAATTTAATCAAATGATTAATTATTTAAATAAAAAAAATATTTTCTTTATAGAGACATTATCTAGTTCATATCAGTCAAGAAGCTGGTACTGATATGAAATCTGAAGTAAGTCAATAGAATTTGTTATACAGTCCTGGACATAAGTAGCTGCTTCCAATCAACTTTTTCTATTCTTTATAATATTGAGTTGATATTTCTAGTTTGCTATGATAAACTCGCTCTCTCTTAGTTCACATATAATGGAATGATCAATCCAATAATCTTTCTTCTATGAAAACCATATTTAAGAGAAATATGCTCTTCGAAAACATGTTTTATTTCTCATTTGCAGTTTCACAAACTACTACTGTTGTTTTTTTTTCTAGCGCTGAAGAATTGCTTTTGAGTCGAGACTGTGTGCATTATGTATACTCAAATAATCTATAAATATTCTGAGAAGAATTCGTGGCCTTAGTTTATTTCTATGAAAACACTAAATTTTTATAGTATTTTTAAATGAGTATCATGATTCAACACAGGAACATTATAAAAAAACTGATTTTCGAACATCAAATATGCCGGTTTATACAACCAATGTAAAGAACATGCTATTATCATAGTTGTATTGTCGAGTAGGAACAATGAAAAGATTTGAAACTTTCATAAGAACCTAAGGATAGAAACACTTTTCAAGCTATTCATAGCTCATCCGAGTCTACATAATGTATTTAGTTTTGATGCAAAAGACGAAAATTAAAAAAAATTTTTTTTTTGAGAAATTTTTATTATTGAATTATTCAGATGGAAGACAACAAATATTTCACTACTTAAACAAAGCAAGAGTATACATGTATACGAAAGTCTTTAATCTTGAGAATGAAAGATTTGTCAAGATACATTTAGAGAGTTTTTATATCTATTTAATAATTTAGCAGTTTCAAGTCTAGTTTTTTTTTTGAAACCGTCGAAACTCAAGTTGATGCAATCATCTCGGTAGTTATTTCAAAGTGATGTCTAACACTGTTTAGACTATAAATAGCTATGACAATAGCCTGTCGAACTAGGGGACCGAAAGAATCGTTTAGATAAATTGTTTATGAATGAATCCATAGCTCAGTATATGTGAACTAATGGGTCTAGTATCACTTCATGGGAAGGCAATTACTTTTGTCCAGAACTGTATATATTTGTATAATTTATCAATTGTTGTCTTTTTGTTTTTGTACAGTATATCAAAATGAGCCAAATTATTGACTTATTTCCTATGTTAAAAGAACTTTATAATAAAGGATCAAAAGATGCATTTTATGTTGTTAAAGTTTGGGTAGGACTAAGATTTATTTATATTCAATTATTTAAAGTATGCTTTGATCATAGGTCAATATGGACTATCAAGAAAATTCAACTGATACACATCATTATTTTTCTGTGTAAAAATTAGATTTGAATTTTTTTTCTATTTGAAAATATTTACTTTATTTTTAGTTTTGAAAGTTTCGAAAATAATATGAATTTATGTATAACAACAAAAGCATGTTCATTTGGTAAAACAATTGTAGAAAAAATTGAAGTAAAATAATTATAAAGAAAAGAAATTTTTGAAAATTATATTTGAAAAATATTTTCTAGAATGGTACAACAAAATATAATGATACTATTAATAAATATATTCATCGTTCAATTGATACAACAATGTGTAATTTTATGGTTGATTTTATAAAAAAACTTAAAACAGGATTATTAATACGTGACATGATGAATGTTGTACTTGAACATTTAGGAGTACTTCAAGTAAGTTAACTTTGATTTTTTTCTTTTCGTTTTAATTTATGTTTTATTATTTAGACAGTAGTATCGAAAGATACGGATGAATTATTATTATGTATTGCATATATATTTGAAATAAGTGAATCATTAAGTGGTACACAATCGACTGCTTATCGTTTATGCGAATAATGTTGAACAATTTATTATTCATATTTCTTATTTTGTTTTGTTTTTCTTTGATCACGAAATCTTTTTTTTTCCTATCATTCTTGATTTACTTTATCCTTGTATGATTACTGTTGCTCTTTCATTTTTCTCTAATAAATTATTTTTCAAGATATTAGATTTAATCTAGCAAATATCATTTATTGACTTGTATTGAAAAGAAACAAAATTCATTTGTCATTTTTTTTTTGTCACTGAGTACATGAAGAGCCTACGGTGATGACGATCAGTGTATTAGTACTGATAGCTTCTTTAACATAAAGGCATCTAAGTGATAGAAAAAGAATAGGTCATCGCCAAAGGGCTCTGACATGTTGACTAACTTTAACGGTTATACAGTATGTGAAAGTATATCTTTAAATCAAATTGAGAAAATATATGATTGATTATAGGAAAAGACAAGAATAGGCCTGTTAATTGCTTTATAGACTAAAAGATCATTGAAGATAGAATCAACGAATGTGCCAACGATAAAACAATTAAGATTTGTTTGTCATGATAACATATAACATTATTTGTGAATGGCAAAGATTGATTGAGTGTGTCATCAATGTTGTTAAGTATTGTCTAAATCATCAGTTATGATAGTATTTGAAAAAGAGTAGATCAAAATTTACATTGACCTTTATTCTATGTAGTTTAATTGTTAATAGAATTTTCAATTGACTAATTAACTTCTCTGGTTGTACTAGAAGATCTTTTATAGAAGACGAGATGAAATTAATCATGAGAAATTCGAGTTTTTTAACATATGCTTCATCAAGTTTGTTCTAAGTTTATTGTTATGAAGAGCAAGCGAAAAAAAAAAATTTAAATAATATCGAAGGCTAAGTGGTTGAACACTCTTGAACACCTCAATGTTAGCTATGAATATTTGTAATCTTTTCACGTAACTTTAACGATCAAGTTAGATTCAACTGTCAATCTTTATCAAATATAACATTGACTATAACAAATAAAATTCAGTATATCGATAAGAAATACTAATTTCAAATGAACACCTTTGTGTTGTGAAATTTTGGATATATGATATATGCAGAAAATCAACTGGATCTCTTGTACATTAATTAGAAAAGTCTGCCACACCTTGAGATTTTTGGCGAGATTCGATAATTTGAGTTTTATGTCACAACAAATATTGAGGAGTAGTACCACATATATATTCCTTATAAAAAAAATTGATACTAATTGAATGCTATTATGTAATAGTCTTCTAAAACCTAAAACGGCAACATATATCAAAAATGAAGTGACGAAATGTCTCAATTTTGAGGATTTCATTTTTATTCAGATTTGATGATGCTATTTTGTCACGAAAAATATGTTAAGCTCTACATCAAAATGTAATGTGTAACAATGTTTAATTGGATCTATTCTAGTCGCTATAATAAGAGTAACAGATAGACAAAAAAGGAAGATAAGTTTTCTTCAGTGAGCCATATTTTCGAATTTTTTCAATACGATAAAGCTCATTTAAGCAATAGCCTTCTTTATTAACATATAGAGCTTTATTTGTTCTATTCAATATTCTACTTAGTTTTGAAAGTGAAACTAAACCGTTGATCAGATTATAATCGCTTGTTTTATCTAACTCGTTCCTTATATTAAGGTTGTTTTAAACAACATTTTTAAAGAGCGTCTTAGTTCGCAATCATATGGTGTATTGAATATCAGTGAATAAACAAGATGAATTCATCGTTTTCCTCTCTATTTGTTTTTATCATGGTATACTCATGACCATATCATGTATTTTTAAAAACTTAAGTCTTTGATATAGTTCTTTTGCTGCGATCTCTAAAGCATCATAGAAGATTTGAGATCTTATAATATGAAGGTGATATGACAAGCGTATTCTAAAATATTGAAAAAAAAAACAACTGAACAGAGAAATGGTGACAGAAAACTCAATTCGTTTTTTTTCAATGAAGTAAGAAAATTGTTTTTGAGAGTTTTTAATGAAATAAGAACAGAATAGAATCAATAAGCGATTGAATATAAACTAAACTTATCCTAACCTGTTTTATATATGACTGTTCTATCCTTTCTTTGCATATACTCGACAAGTCTCAAACAGAAAACTCAAAAGTAAAGGAAAAAATAATTTTACGATCGCTATCGACCCCTAACGATAGCATCTTTTTTTATTCCTCAACTTCTCACTGGTTAGAAGTAGTCTAGATCAAATCCAAACACACAGCCAACTGTTAACTATGCGTAAGGAAAAATCCTTAATCTGCTATGTAAGAAAAAGATAAGGTTTGTTATTGACTTTTTTCTTTGTCCTCGTAATAAACTTGTTCATGAATGTTTGACTAGTGACGAAAACTAGAGCAAAAGTTGGAAAAAAAAATGTGACAAGATTGTTCCCATTCGTTAATTTTTCTAAGTATTATAAAAGGTACAGCAAGACAAACTTAAAAAATAAACAAAAATACATGGGACATTGTTGACATACTGCAGAATGAAATTTATATTCGAATTTGTGTTAATAATTATCAACAAAAACGATATCTACTGCAATAGTATACATATGAATAGAGGTTGACATGCGTAAATTTCATCTGATTTAGTCAGAACTTAGTGTGAATAAATATTTGTCTTGTTAACAAAAAAAAAAGAGAAAATTATGTTCTATTATTCGCATTGATAATTTATCTGTTCTTTGACAGTAAAAAAACAATAATACGAGACAATAAATTATTATTCAATCGCAAAATTTATGTGATTTCATCCATTCTTAACCAAAAGCTCTTTATTGTTAGATTAAACCTGACATGACTACCTTTAGCATTACCATTTGTTATTTACTAGGTTCCATGGAAACCTCAAAAAATAAAATAAATATAAAACACAAAGTTTTGCTAGCTTTTCATGTATTAAGAAGAACAAATAAAAAAGAAGTTAGTTTGAAATAGACGTTCACATACGCTTTTGGATAGTCTATACATACAAATAATAGTTTACAGTAACCGATAGATATTATCAGCATATTTTACTAGTATTCACGAAAGCATATCAAAAAAAAATGAGCAGTTTCATCTAATATTGAATATTTATAACAGTATAAGAAAACCGAGAAGAAACCATTAGAGACGTTAAGCTTGAAGTCTCATTAAATGTTTAAATTTATTGTTTTTCTCGAGGATGAAAATTAGCTGGAGGCCGTTCAGAGTCCTGATGACCATGTCCAAAGTAAACTTTTCCTAATTTTATAACTTAGTAACCAAAAGAAATATTTCATAATAGTATTTGCCTTTATCAGTGATAATAATGTTATTCAAAATTATATTTGCCGTCTTTTTATTTATATAGTTATATTTCTATTCAAATGTTGTAAACATACATAAAAAAATATGTTTATAGAATCGCTCTAGATTTCAAAAAAAAAACAAATTGAAGTATTAGTTAAAATGATTCCTGCATCTAATAATCGAATTTTATTTATACTTGATTTATTACCTAAAGAAATAGTCTATAGTATTTTTGAATTTCTTTGGGCTCATGATATTCTTTATTCATTTCTTCATATAAGTAATTATTTTAATAATATTCTATTAACCTATCAGAATTATCATATTAATTTCAAATCAATCTTAAAACGACAATTCGATTTAGTTTGTCATTTTATTCAACCGAATCAAATTACATCACTCATTTTATCTGATAATAATGAAACTCCAGGTCAATCAAAAACTTTTTTATCATTCTTTCCTATCGAACAATTCATTAATCTTCGTGCAATTACACTATTTGATATTGAAAATGATAGTCATTCACTTTTCTTTAATATTCGTCAGTTAAAATATCTTAATTATTTTGAAACAGATACATTATCTCATCTTTGGATGATTGAAACAATACCTCAACTCAAACAACTCATAGTAAATAACTATGTTGACAATGATTATAATCATGAAAATTTACTTCATTCTATTTCGTTCTCTCATTTATGCAAACTGACATTACCGTATTGTTCATACGTTCAGTTACGTCGAATTCTTTGTTGTGCTCCTAAACTTACTTCACTTAATATTTCATTGATTATTTCTGATTGCACTGGTATTGATTATTTTGCTGAACAACATCAAGAAACACCTCTTATTATTAATCATTTGACAATGTCCATTAAGACATTTAGTAAGTTAAAAAATACTTGTCAAAGTTTTTTTTTTTTTTATTAATAATAATAATTAAAATCGATTGTTTAGCTGCATTCAAACATGTTTTCATCTATTTTTTGTTCAAAATCTTATTACTTATTAAAAAGATTTAAAAAAAAACTGTTAGTGTAACTCATATCCGAGATAGAATCAGTTCATATTTTTTTTTTTGGAATCGAACCAATCCTATTTTTGATCCATGAGGAATTAAAATAGGAAGAACAATGTAGTTGTTTTTGTTAGTCATGGAAAAATGATTCTATTCTATCTAGTTTGTTATATATTTCTTCGCCATCCTTTTACTTAATCCTTGAGAAATGCAATCAGAAATTAATACATAAGTTATAAAGATATATTATTGATATACGGTCTGTAATCGTATGTTTGTCTCTGACAGGTTTTATAACGCAAGAGAGAAGAGAAAGTACTGCTAAAATGTCAATTAAAGATAATTGAATTATTTTTCTTTTCTTTTACTGCTCGAACTATTTCACGGCTTCTATTCGAACGGTTTCTTTCACGTATGCCTCGTCTTCAACAGCTTGAACTCATCGTTTTATCTGGTGGAAGTAGTAACTTACTAGAAGGAAATCAATGGGAAATATTCATTAAAAAACATTTGCCATTTCTTTCCATATTCAATTTAAAATTTAAAATAATAAATATTGATCGAAATAATTACAATGAAAAAACTATTCTCGCACAATTTAGTAGTTCATTTTGGCTTAATAGAAATCCATCATGGTATGTGGCATATAATATTGATGATTTTATTATTTATACTATTCCTTGCTTTGTTCCATGTACAATTAAACATTCTTTATTATCAATTTTACCACATTCAACAACCCTTCCTGTCGAACAATATTTTATTTATTATAATCAGATAAATGAATTAGAACTTGATTCAAATAATAAATCATCTTATCGATACACAAATGTTCAACGATTGATATTATCAATAACAACGATAGATGAAAATATAATCGATCTTTCTAAAGTCGAATATTTATGTGTGCAATCATTATCATGGTCATTGAAGAAACTCTTTCAAATCATTAAAACATCAATGACTAATTTATATCACTTAAAACTTGATTTTAATTTTTCTGTGATACAACTTTCTGATATTGATCCACTAGAACAGATTCGTATATTGGATTTGCCACAGTTTTCATTTTCATTGAATAATAATAATAACATTGATTTATCTTCTCTTTTTCCGTGTGTGGAACGTTTAACAATTAAAATTCATAGTCTAAACCAAATGTCACATATAATTGATCAATTTATATATTTGTCTAGTGGATCATTTCATATGATGGACGATCATAATGTTATAAGTCACATGTTAACTGAAACTGATACGATATACAAATGGCTTATAGAAAACACGAATCGTTTGGCAACAGACCGTAGCTTTACTTATCGATTAGATTCTCGATCTGATATTTGGGTGCATCTATGGATTACTAGTGAAAGTTCACCACCGAAAAAAGTATCTTATAATTATCTTGTTTGATATTTCAAATCATTTTTTTTTCTTTTTCGAAGGTATTAAAAAAAACGTTACCAGGTGAACAGTTCATGGAACTTAAAGAACCTAATGGGCGATATGGTGATAGTTCACGATGTTGTTCATTGCAGTAGATACCATAGCATGAAATATAGTTAGAATTATCGTTTGGAAAACATTTGTCTTTCGATAGCTATGACATTAAATTACATTTGGCAATTCAGAAATTTTGATCCATCTATCTTATTCAATGATGCTAATTCGTTAAAATTATTAAAGAAAATGTCTTTTTCTCAAACTTTAGTACATACTGATCCTGTTCTTTTAGTTTTGTTTCTCTTAATTTACTTCTATGATACAAAAATGTAACAGAAAGTTTGATAATATTATCTTTCATGAGTAATTCTTACAAGAATTTTAACTGATAAGTATCAGTAGAACTTTCTGCAAGAATTAATTATCATTCACTAATTTCCAATGTGTCGGAAAGTAAAATAAAATTTGAAAACCTATTTAGAATTCAGACTTCAGTGTATTTGTCACTTTTTTCTGTAGAAGTGAATAATTATTACTTAGTTGATTTCGTTCATACTAGTAGTACACATTATTTGAACCAAGACGGAAAGGTTTTGAGATTTAATTATGCTGAATCTCGATCATAGATCTCCAAGACACTGTATTTTCGATCATCAGTTGATCTTTCAATGTACTCTTAAAATAATGGCTCATTGAGAAATCAGTTTAAAAAAAAAATAAATATGTACAACTGTCTATGGTTAACATGTTCAACGAAGTCGGCATGCGCGTGCAACTTTTAGAGAGCTACGTATTCAAGTCTTTGTGAATTTGAATTCGGTTGGGTCCATATCTGGTTTTTATCTGCCAATATCAGTTCTTCTCTGTCTATATGAACAAGTGAAGGATCGAGATTTTAGCTATTTATTGACTACCTTCAGTTAATGTATAGCTATTGCTTGTTCTTTACTCCCTCATTACTCGATACTTGATAAATGAAAAGTTTTCGCCTAATTGAAAAGAGCATTATGTTAACAAAAAAAAGTAATTTGAACAATTAATTGATAAACAAAATTCGTCAAACCAACGATAACATCAAAATCTTCGCCTGTATGAAATAGTTTTAATGATATTGATGCAGGCGAGATCAAGTAAGAATGTGTTCTATGCAATCCATCTAGAGATCTGCGGATCCACATTTTTCTGAACTCAAATCTCAAAGAACCCACAAATCTCTAGTAACTTTACAAACAAAACATAATGACAAACGATTGCTTAGCAAAAAGACTGACGATCTATTTTTGTTATAGAGTCTGAGATACTATTATTAACGCCATATTTTATTTTAGTGTGCACTAGCTCACTTTCATGTTATCCATATAATCCACAAGAAGGGTATAGTTTATTCAAATTTTCGATTTTTCGAATATTAATTATTGCAATAATCACTATTATTTAGAAAAGCAACTAATTTAACTTTCACAATCATGGCAATGAAACTTTAACAATAGTAATTCAAAGATCTTATAAATATTATACATTGTATTTCATTTAAGGAACGCAAGTTATTCTTATCTTAAAGAAAAATTCGCCATAACTTTTTTTTTTAGCAAAAACTAACTGCATATTACTGCATAGAAAATCATTTTATATGACCAAATACAACATAAACGTTGAAAATAAAAATAAAAAAAAACATTCGAACATTAATCATTATTCGTCTTTTCAGAGTCTTTATCTTTTTTTGAACTAAATAAACGTTGAAATATTCCTTCTGATTGACGAGATATATACTGTTGAAGAATTTTATCTTTATTTGATTCATCAAATGGTTCTAATTGATCATTATCTTGAATTTCCATCCAACCATACATTTTGTGTTTATCATCAATATAATAAAGATCATTTTCAAATCTTAATGGTTCTCGACGAGCATAATCACCTGGCCAATAATTATATAAATTATTCTGTTCAGCAATATGAACATAACCGGACACAACATCAGTAATTACAGCTACATGACCAAAAGGCATCTTTCGACTACGAGCATAAATAAGTAATGAATCTTTTTTCGGTGGTTCTGATGAACCATTAGCAACTGGACGTAATGAAAATCGTTGACCATCAGTAACTCGTTCAATATGTGGTACATCATTCCAAATATTACAAGCACATGGAATATCTCGAAATGTACAACTTTTACGTATTAATAACCAACGACGAGCAAATTCCACACATTGCCATTGATAACCAGTATAGATGCCATGAACATAATGACTACCTGTATTAAATATACTACTATTTTTGTTTGAATAAGCTGGAACATTTGTTGATGCAATTCCTTCAATTTCATTGAATGGAACACGATTCTTTGTTGTACGTGCCATGGTATATCTGTTAGAAAAATAAATCAATAAATAGAGTTTCAAGCAAAAAAAAAATTAACAGAATTTTCTCAACATTAAAGCAATACATTGTTTGTTTATTCGGCAAATCATGTTCTCATGTAGTATAATGTTTCATTTATCTATCTAAAGATACAATAATGACTTATCTCTTAGAACTCCTCATTTGAAAACATGGACTATTCATAAACACAATACAATCGAATATCTGTAAAACTATCTTAATTCGATTCATTTTAAGAGGCAGTTCAAAACAAAAAAACACACTTATAATTTTTAAATATAATATCAAAAATTATATATTTTTGTTTTCAATAACGATCACTTTCGATTTTATTTTTTCTATACGTACATGTCGTGACTTGATCAATAAGTGATTTCTATTGGCTTGTTTTTATCTAATTGTTTTATTCATTACTTCTTCTGTTTTATGGAGCTCTTATATTAGATAGTTAGAATACATTGCTTTAAAAGCACACAAAAGAAACGATGCCGAGAAAAAGAAACGTAACAGTGACAATGCAATTTTTATCATGTATGAGTCATTTTTTTCTGTTTTGCATCACCATAGCGAATGAATTACAAGTTACATAGCAAAACTAAAATAATTGTGTTGAATATATGACATTGACTCATTTTTATCTTCAGTAATAGCTTCAAAAGTCTTGATTTAATTTTTTTTAATAATAATATTTTAAACAGATATAGGAAAATATGGTTTTTGGTTAAAGTTAATTACTTCTGGCGATCATTTCGTGCACTAAATTTAGATTTTTGTAACGATTCTATGACAATTTATCATATTAACTATATTATGCAAATAATATGCTGAAATTTAATTTCAAAACAAAAAAACAGGAAAGATTTTCGGATATTGAAGAAAATATAATAATTATTGTTTTCTTTTGATATAATTGATCTAATTCTTATTCAATAAAAAAAAGTATATCTTAATAACTGTTAGCTCTTTATCGACTAAAACTTATTAACTACTTAACGTTCAATAGAACTTAACTTTTACGAATAAAAGATATTTTTATGCAGATTCTATACATGAAAAAACATTATCTTTTCAAGACCTTAAAGTCTATTGAAATAAACATTTTCATATGTAAAACTATAATGTAGAATCAATTATAGCACTTAATTAATGCTCGAGTATATAAAGAATATCTATTATTTATGTATATAGATGCTAATTAAAATAAATCATGATAAATATATGAATAAAGAGATATATTCACATTTCTTAGCTTTAATTTTTTCTTTGAAGAGGATAAAACAAATCTTGTTAATGATATTTTTCTAATTTTCAGCTGTTTGTCAAAGAGATACTCTATACTAATTATGATTAATGAAATTATATAACTGACGAACACCAAAAGATCAGTTTTTTTCGCAAGTATTTTTTTTTGCTAATACTGAAGGATTCAAACTTCTCATTTATTGACTTGAGTCGTCATATAATTTGTTTGTTTTTTCATCCATTCAGACATATACAAAAGAGGTCGCGCTTTATAATAGCAATTTATAAGAAAAAATATCACCCAAAAATGAATTTATATCTCTAGATATATTCTCAAACATTTATTCAATAATGCTTTGAGAGACATGATATAAAACTTAAGAATACAAGTCCACTCGCATGTCTTATCAATTCATATTCGACTCGGCATAAAATATCACGTTAATCATGAAAATTCTGTTCTAATTAGTTCTACTTGATTCTTAATTTTTATCATCATTTTTGTCCTAAGTCACTCTTCATGGTAGAATCGATTCAGATCCATATCTGAAATATTTTTAATATATCGAGTTTTGGTTCAGGTTAACAGATTAGCTGTCTTCTTACGAGATAAATAAAATAATAAAAAATTTATTACAGATATTTAGGATAGTAAGCATTGTGACGATTAGTTTATTTTCGTTTGTATTTAAAATGTTTATTCGAAATAATGATAAAACATCAACAAAAAATAGAATATCATGTTGAAATTTGATGTGCTTCAAAGAGAAAAAAGGTTATGTGTACGTTATGAAACTGTTTTCCATCATTGTTCATATCGATCTATATTTGATAATATGGATTAGAATCAACCGAAGATTTCTAAATACTCGAGAGATATTCTTTCTTCTTTTATTAACTCAATATAAAAGGAATAACTCATTTGAAAGAATTCAAGATTATTTATTTTATGTTAGATTTATGAAAGATTTCCTCTGCATGAAAGTAATTTTTTTGCTGTAAACATAAATGAAAGTTTTCAATGTATCTATACAAGTCCAAGACGCAAATTTCATGTATATTTGCTTTTAATCGAGTTTAAAGAAATGATCCTATTTAATAAATTTGTTCCGATTTGACATTTGGCACTATATGGACATATTTTGAATGTGAAACATAAATCAATTATCGCATTAAACATTATCAACAGTTATAAATAATTGTTAAAATGTTTCAGTAAGTTTTAAAATTCTTTATAGAAATAAAATTATTCAAAAGATTATTCTATATGTATCCCAACAATATGATAGGGTTCGAATAAAATACAAATGTTTTTTTTTTAATGAAAATGATTTTACATGATTAACTATAATAGCTTTTTCGTTTTCTGACTTAATTAAAATAAGTCAATATTTGCCAAAAATACAAAAATATGCACACAAAATATTAGTCAATAACATAAAACACATAGAAAAAGAAATAAAAAGAAAATATAGAATACATCTTGTCTGGATTTTATGTAAATAATAAATGATTTGATTCATTTTAGTACATTTTTTTAAATGAAAAAACAAACACAGAAATTCAAGCTGTCAATAAATCAACTGATGTGGGAATCTCTTTATGTGTCAGAAATGTTTTTCGATCGCAACGATCTTCATGTAATGAGTACTCGTGAGTAATAGAAAATTCTTGAATGATTTAGCTCTCTGAACCTTTATTCTTGAGATATCGAAATTTTACCGTCTAGTTCGTTCTCAGATCACATGAAAAATAGAGTTTCGGCTTCACACTTTACATGAAAAAAGTTCTCAATCGGACTAGTTCATCGAACAAGTTGTCACTTTTCTAGTATCTCATATTCAATATTGAAAATATTCTCATGTGTAAAAGCAAATTTTGTTCATATATTCACATCTCCAAAAAGGAAATACTAGTTTTACAATCAATTAATCTCAGGAAGAAAATTTTTTCGTGCAAAGTTTGAAGTTGAAACTCAAAAGTTAAATTTTAAATGAGCATAGTTTTGGTTGAAAAACTCAATAAAATTTCAATATCTTAAGAACGACAGCTTGGAAAATCAAACCATTGAAGACTTTTCTATCACTCACGGGTACTCATTAAATGAATCTCGTCTTAATCAAAATTCCTTCGAGACTTAAAATCAAACTTTAAACAGCACATGATAGGTGTGACGAGTGCTCAAAAATTTGAAATATATACTTTTTGTTCGTTCTGTTTCGATTTCGAATCTCTTGGTAGCCATGGAAGTTTTAAACCACTCGAAAATCTGTCTCCTATTGGATAGTCATGTGTGACTTCTCAAGCACTTTTAAATACCTTGATATTTCATCAATGTTACAAGTACTCGAGAAAAGAAACATATCAGAAGCATAATATTTAGTACTTCAGTAGAAGCAAGCCTAGCAAAATAATAGTTCCAAGTGGTAGGATAAATTTTGATTTCGTGAAACTTCGTCAAAAATTGTCTTACAAATCTCTCTTTCATTCGACTACCTTAGTTGGATGATTTATGTTCGATATGTATTTTCCTTACTTTCAACATTTCTAAAAACTATTTAACATTAACTGATGAACAATGACATGTAAAGCCAGAATTCTTAAGTTTTTTTTGACGAAAAACACAACCATAACGAATTTTGCATTGCAAATTTTTGAAAAATCTTTTAACATTATTTTCATACTTTATCAAACAAATAAATTATTTATCAAATAAGCTCCTTATATGGTATCTGAAACATCAACAAAGCCTTTTCTGTAGTCAGAGACGCACAAATGATGTTTTTATTCGATTAAAAAAAATTTTATTTTCATTTTTGAAAGCTGTTAGCAAATCTTAAAATTATGATTTTGAAAATACTAATCTTGTAAGAATTAAAAAGATAACTTTCATAGAAGAACATTAATTCATCTTTACTTCATATATTCGACGAATATTAATCGTAAGTACCTATGTCAGAGTTTTTTCCTCCACGTTCATGCGATAGATTTCGCCTATCTGAAAATGAGGCATCTATAGAAAAAAAATCCTTTTTATACTGATCAAATTTTGATTCCCACGATAAACACCATTCGACTGATCGAAAACTCTACATTTTGTTGATCTATTACTGAATCTTCGACCTATCGAAAAGTGAGAATTCGAGTAGTCCCTTTGAAATCTCGGTTTGAAAAGTAGCATTTTTACGTAGTTCGATACATTTTTCTTGGCAATAGATGAACTTAATCGCAACGAAATCTTATTAGCTTTGGATTACTATGCTATAATAAAGAATGTATCATGTAAAAAATAGTTTCATTGAAAATCGATTTAAGATCATCAAAAATTAGCAGCATAGAATACAAAATAAAAACCAAAAAGCTAAAAATCACATTGAGCTATATTCGTTTTTTAAAGAAGAACATAATTAAAAAAAAGAAATCCGATTTCTTCGGAACAATCTTCTCTCTTATATCTGATTGTTAGTATTTTGAAGGAGCAATCTACTGAATTTTGATTTGGTAATTTTAATACAGAACTACTTATCATTTAAATTATGTGCAAATCAGAATCAAACTTCAGTTATACTTTAACATTCGAAAATCGTCCTATTTATTATCTTGCAAATTCAAATTCTTGAATCTTAACATATTTTTCATTAAATCAATCGAGCAAAGCGGATATAACAGATTTAATCTATGAGGTCTTTTATTATTGTAAATTATAAGGCAGACAATTGTGTAATCGACACTTAATGATACAATTAGTTTTCGTTTCGTTTGAAAGCTATACCAGAGATTCAATCTTTCGTTTCTTTTTTTTTTATGTACCCAGGTCCACTGTTCCGATCGCCGGAACCGTTTGTTTCCTTTGTTTTCCGGCAGCGGATCCTATAGATTCCGTTGGTTTTTGGTCGGCTCCGTTGACTTCCGCCGATTTCTTGACTACAGGATTCCGGTTTAGTTTCGACCGGAAAAATTCTGTTAAGTTCCGCAAAATTTCGACCAGGAATTCGTCGGAAATCGACGGAACCGATGAAAACTGATCGGAACTGGTCCGACGAAATCTGGACCGGAATTCTGTAGTAAAGAAATCGTCGGAATTCAACGGAACCGATCGGTTCCCACGTACCGAGCTTGACCTGGGTAGTAATAGTTTTCATCAAAAAAAAAGAAGATTTTTAGATATGACGAATTTATTTTGAAAATATTTTAGTCATTACATTAGCTTTTATTTGATGGATATTAGAGGAAAACATTTTTAACACATACTGTCAACGTCATCATATGGTCTGATTAGTATGACTAATAAGACTAAGACTCTTCTCTGCCCTTTTGCAAACATGTCAAAAATCTTAACCGTTGCTATTCCTTTTTTCAAATAGTAATTTTATCTTTGAGTTATAAAAAAATTTGAATTAAGATATTACTCATTGTAGGTTTTATATTTAAGAGTAAATAATAAGTCATTTTTATTACTCAGAGCAACTGTTTTTCAGTTATAAGGTTTACATTCCGATAAAAAAAAACGTACCTATATAAGAACAACTAAATAAATACCACTAGGTCAGAAAAACAACAATAAAATCACCAGGTCTTAATTACATTGTATTTATCCAATGTTTTGCACTTTATTAGTACTCTAAACTATGTGGAAATGTACGATTTTTCAAATTTATGTGGTGTGGTTTGTGATCGACAAATGTAATAGTATTTCAAGTCCGATTGCACCATTCACCAATTACACACATTCAACTGAACTTCAAACAAATATAGCTGATCTTTGGTGGACAACAGACGATGTTAAAAAAGAGATTACCTTCGAATTGCACATTCGAAGTACAGGGTGGATTGCATTAGGAATTAGTCCAGGTAACATATTTTCAAAATTTCTTTAATCGATTGACTAATCGAATATTTAGCTGGTGGTATGAATGGAGCAGATATTGCTATAGGATGGGTTGATTCTTTGGGTAAAGTTACTATTCAAGTAGGTAATATATTCCATGAATTATACATATATGTATACATGTAAAATTTTGTTTTAGGATCGATATGCATTCGGTAGATCGAAGCCAATGATTGACAACACAACTCAAGACTGGTTTGCTCTTCAAGGTCGTGAACAAAATGGATGGACAGCTATTCAATTCAAACGTTTATTTGATACATGTGATAATATGGATTATCCAATTAAGGTAAGAAATATGGATATTATCTGTTCTGTTAACTATTATCTATTTCGACAAAGAATGCCAGAGACTATTTTTTGAATAATTTTTAATAGGAACGATGAAGAGAACCGAAGTTAGTTCCTTAACAAGACTTTGAAAACGAAACTGTGAAATCGTTTCCCATTAAATTTCGACATGTAATATGGTCAATCGGTAGAGAATAATTTTCTCTTTCAATCTACAAAAATCCAAATTTTGTCACCGTCTCCTTTCAAGAGTTACAAAGATTTTCTTGAGATCGTTGTAGTTTAGAAAATGGACCTTGGAAGATTTCGAAATGGCTCCATTCACGAGTAATTCATCACGCTGAATCGAATGTTGACGTTCTGTCTCAGTTTCAAAGCGACTCAAGACGACTTTTTCAGTATTTTTGAAATTTCAAAAGCTTCCTCTGTACAGTATAAAATCCGAAGTTTGGACGATGTTCAAAATAGTGCTCTCAGCTCACTTTGAAAATTGGTTGGTCAAATCAGAGAATCTCGAAAAAACTCTCCTAATCTTGGACGTAGATGACTACATCGTTGTGATTTATGTAGATCAAAAGAGGAGGCTTTTCTCTCTTGATTGGTCATATTACATATCAAAATCTAGTAAGAAATGATTGTAGAATTTCGTTTCCAATATATCTGATATGAATTTTTCTCATTGATCATATTTCGATCAACTAGATTTTACGACCCCATAGTTTCGCTCTTGAACGGTGGAAAGCTTAGTTTTCTTTGCCATTCTTATCAAAAGTTATTCAAAAACCAATCATTAGCAGTCTTTTTTCTCAAAAAGACTAGTTTCGTTTCTTCTTACATGTAGTGGGGAACGAATAATCTAATCTTTGCTTATGGTCTTATTGATCCTGATCCAAGCCGACCTGATGGTGATATTACATATCATGATACTCGACGAGGTTCTCGTACAATTCCACTTCGCTCATACAGTGATCCACCATCAGAAGACAAATTCATCGGTCTAGATACATTTGAATGGCGCTTGAATAATGTAAATATTTTCATAAAATTGATCCTTGACATTTGCAGTTAATATCTATTCATAGTACCTTGTTCCTTCAAATGACACAACTTATCATTGCAAAATATACAAAGTACCAAGTGGTTTTACAACAAAACGACATGCTATAGCAGTAAGTTTTGGTGGCATTACTCCGTTACACTTTGTTTTTTGCTCTCTAATTATTAATCATAGCATAAAATTTTAATTGATGCATCTAATTTGGATCTTGTACATCATTTACTCTTCTATGAATGTGATTCTACTGCTGTCTTTGACGATACTAATTTGCCAGATGGCTTATGTGATGATCTTACAAATAAAACAGAACTATGTTCAGCGAATATTGCAACTGGTTGGGCTGTAGGTGGAGACTTTGTAAGTACAATAAAATCATTATATAAATAAAAATAACTAAAAATCGTATATTTAATTAGATTTTAGAATTTCCACAAGAAGCTGGATATCCTGTTGGTGGTGATTTTCCTATTAAATACTATATGATTGAAATGCATTTTAATAATCCACAATTAAATTCAGGTAGGATTCATATTTCATTTGCTTTCATATTTAATAAGATATTTTCTTTCAGATCGTCGAGATAGTTCTGGTATTCGTTTTTATCTTAGTAATCAACTTCGTCAACATGATCTTGGCTATTTAACCTTTGGAGTATCATCAAATCTTATGGGTCTTGCTATTCCACCTCAAGTTGATCAATTTATTGTCGACTCATACTGTTCGTCTAATGCCACTCAAGTATAAAATATGATGCAAAAAAAAAGCTTTTTCTTTTCTTATTTTTATAATTCTTCAACTCTCCTTAGACTTTTCCAACATCAGGTATTACAGTAACATCTGCATTTCCACATACACATTTGCAAGGTATTATTGCTTTTTTGTATGATGAATGGAATGCATTCATTAAATTTTGCTTTCATATAGGTAAAACTGTATGGACAAAATTGATTCGTAATGAAAAGGCTGTCCAGTATTTATTTAATGCTGATGCGTTCGATTCTAATTACCAATTTCATAATCGCCTACCGAAACCTATTAAACTCTATCCAGTAAAAAACAATTTTCAAATCTATATCATACTATTCGATTTGTCATAATTCATCTATTTCATCTAGGGTGATGCATTTGCTACTCGATGTGTATATCAGACCATGGATAAGAACGACATTACATTAGTAAGAACAAAACAATACCATAAGAAACTTGATACTTATCAAAAATTTTCCTTTTAGGGTGGTCAAAGGACAAAAGATGAAATGTGTTTCAATATGTTTATGTATTATCCTCGAATGAACAATATGTATTTATGTGCAACAATTAATCATCCTTTAGCATGGCAAAAATTAATGAATGCATCGGCGTATGTATTAAATAATGTTAATTGTATTTTTTTAATGCGTTTTTTCATGTTCATTTCTTTAGGCCACCAAGTTACAGTGTACTCGGACAATGGTTACGTAATTTGAAATGGACACCTGAATTAGCTGTTCAATGGCAAGAATTCTATAACGATGCTACGCGTCTACTCTTGTATGGTCGATCAGGACAACTTCAGAGGCAAATACTTCAAGGCATTCCAACATATAAAGATTTCCAACCTGATATATGTCGAAAGTCGGCCGGATATCAACAAAAATTGGGCATTATCTTAATATTTGCTCCTTTTTTAATGACAATATTTTACCTACAATAATTGAAATGAATTTTATGAGCAATTTTATATTTCTTTTTTTTTCGAAATTTCTTCATTATAATAACTCTTTTGAAAACGTTGAATTTTAATTAAAAAGAACTTCACACATTGATGAGACGCATAAATATGTGTCAGTAATCTTTGAAAAATGATATTCTTTGTATCGACTAATTGAATCGCAAGTTAATTTCAATCCATTAGATGATCTAGTAACAAAGTAGAAAAAAAGTAGTTGTCAACCTAAATACTGAATATGTAATTTATTATTTAATTCGATATTTACGATCTATATTAGATAACCAATAAAACGAGGAACGATGATTTACAGAAAAATCAGCATTCTTAAAAGGATAATGATAGAAACAATAGATGTTACACTTTTTAAATGATTTTAGTTGACATAGAAAAATCCTTGACTACCAAATGTTACAAGTATGTTTTGTTGACGTGCGTACTTGTTACTTAATGCAAATCAAATAAATTATATATCGATAGATAAATGGTGAAAAATACTTCGAAAATCTATATAACATTTATCAAAAAATGTGAATAGCAAAAGTTCTGGTTAAACGGCTTGTTAAATATCACAAAAACAAGGTGTCATCATCGGGTGTAAACTGTCTTATCTACTAAATTTGAAGTTGCCTACTCTGAATTTTATAATAATCGATAAAGTTTTGCCTCTAGGCTGTACGTCTATGTATAAGTTGTACTGAAGAAAATCTATGAACATGTTTAGAATGAAGACTATATTTTTCAGACAAGCAACAACGTTATATTTTTGACGCTAATTCAGCGATTTTCACCGTAATAATAACTTTTTTCTTATCCAAACAGATAGCATACTCGGAGTTAGTATAATAAATGGCATCGATCTATATATGTTGCAAAAATTTTTGACGACATTTGTTTTGGATCGGAATTGAAGTCTTGGACCCTTACAAAGTTGCCTGAAAAAGTAATTTGAAAAATAAAATTGGTCAAAAAGGCTTGAAGCATACATTAATCGATGCTATTTTTTATTATTGATTCCGAATATACTATTTTTTTTTAGTCAAAAATATCGTTATTACAACAAAGATTGTTGAATACAAGCTAAAAAGTGACTTTTTTGCCTATCTAAACAAAGCTTTTTTCCCTTCAAGCATGTTCGTAGCTTTGCTTCAGTACAAACTATATATAGGCTTGTAGCCTAGACAAAATTCTGTTGATTGGTATAAAATAGCGTAGGTGACATTTAAAAAATATAAACTATAATATCTATCATCATGTTCTTTATGTATACTTGAACAAATTGTGAAAATCCAAGCGGACTGATATCTCGATTATCCGTCATCCCTCATTTATTGAAAGTAAAAAAAAAATATGTGTCCGAATTAAAAAGTGAACATCTTATTGTTATTTTATTTATTGAACCAATATTTGTTGTTGAGATTGCCCATCAATCAATCGTAAACCACTAACTAAACCAGTTTGCTTGTTACGTATTAATGCATCTTGAGTAATTTCAATTATTCCAGAATTATTTTGTTCACAATCGAGTTGACGTAAATCTTCGATAACACGTTGAGTACCATAATAAGCATGTCGTACTACATCATCTTTGAATCCATGACCTAGGGTAACACATTCAATATCATTAACAAACATTGTATGACCTTGATCGAGAGCAAAATTATAAACTTCTTCACAAGTAATATCTGTGGGAGCAGAGACAAGGGAACAAGGCATAATCCATTGCTCATCGACACGAATGGGATGCCAAGCAGTGATTATAAGACTATTGTTAAGCTAGACAAATAGAAATCAAAGTACAAAATTAACATATTTAGTTTTTCTTTTTTTGCATAAATTAGATTGCAAATCTAATAGTATGATACTTACTACAACCATCTTTGCTTTGTTATTTTGACATCTCGTTTTAACAACATAATTGACCATTCCTCCATGTGGTGCTATTCTATCACCTGGTAGAACATTCTTTATCAATTTCGTAGTTCCATTCATTAAACGTACTGTGCATCCACCATAAAAACATCCACCATCAGCATTATAAAAAACTGACATATCTATTGTACCACCTGTTTGTTGTGAAGGTTTTGGAGCAGGCAAAGAACAGAATATAGTATCCATTTCATCACGTATTGTTGAAAAAAGGGTGCCTCGTCCATAATTTTGGACACCTGGATCTTTAAAATTGTTACAATATTGAAGAAGATGTGCACCTAAACGGAAACATTTATTGATAAATAATCTTTTCGAATTTTGAAGAATCGTTTTTAATGTATAAAATAGAATCATTTTAATGAACTTACGAGTTATACTAGGTAAAAAGTGTACACCCCATTTTTTAAACCAATCTGTATTTGAGAGCGCTTCTTGTACTTGTCCAGTTAAATCTGCCAATAAGTCTTTGACAAATTGATCATTTGTATTCGTATATGTTTTCATTTCTTCTTCTAAATGTTTAAGTCGATTCATTGCTGCTTCAGTTTGTTCGTTTGTAGCCGTTGAATTTTTACATAGTGGACGCATTGCTTCCAATGCAGTTCGTACACAATTAACAAATTGAAGACGAAATTTATTGTGAGCTAGCAGATGAAGATCAGCTTGTTGAGGATTTATATTAATATTGAATTTAATTGATTTCTTTTTTTCTTGTAATGTATCGTAAATCAAAGTAAATGCACATTTGGAAAGTGATTGAGAAGAAAGAGGAATAAGTAAATCTTTGCTTTGACCATATGTAATCAAGCCCAACTCAAACACTGTATCATGATCATTAACAACTGTTGAGTACCAACGTGTATAATCAGATGGTTCGATTCGTTGATCATGAACACATATCTAGAATAATATGAATGTGATACTTTTGATTGTGTCTATTGACTTTTACCTTGATAAATTTTTATCTAGTTTTTAAACTCAAGATTATATCTTAATCTTCTCATAAAATAAAAGAATACGTATCCAAATAGCTTTATTCTTATTATTTTATGAAACATGATCCATAAGAACTGTTGATGTATAGGAATAAAAAATTGGACCAGCCAACAGAATGTGACAGACACTTTAGCCATACTTTCTTCCTATGTGTCTAGCACCCGTTTGGCTGGTTCCGAACTAAGTCGGACTTAGGTCCGAAAGTTTTGAACCTAATAGGCTCTAGTCGTCTAGAAAATGTGTATGATGTACTAGTCATCTAATATAAAACAACTGGAGGAAAGTATCTCATATCTTCAGAGCAGCGATCGAATACCGATGAGAAAATCCCATTGAGAGTATCGAAGTGCGGTTCAATCAAGCCCGAGAATTTTAGATCCGACAGGCTCTATCTGTGTCACAGACCGTATATCAATAACGTCTCGTTATCACATATGAACTATTTAGTTATTGCATTTCTCAAAGATAAAGTAAGCGGTTAGTGAAGAAATGCGCCCTGAAATAGATTGATAACAATAGAATTTCTCTGTAATTAACAACAAAAACTACATCGTATTTCATATTTTAATACCGAAGAGATTGCACTAATTGCTTCTGCTTTTGATTAGTCTCGGAGAAAACTATATCAATATTTTCTATCACATTGAAAAGAAACGAAAATTTATTAACTCATGAACAGATCAAGTTAAGTCCAATGTTAATTATTACCTGTACATTTGTTGCCACTGTAGCTAATAATGTAGTCATAGCATTGACAAAAATTGTTCCGACAAATGATCCATCAGGGATAAATGCATATGAACCCGTGTTTCCTAACATGGCAATATCTTCAAGAAGTTTACTATCCAAATCATATCCAAAACCAAATGTATTAATTGTACATGTAAAATTAGTTCTTTTCTTCAATTTTTCCAGTGTTGGTAAATGACCACGTGGTGGTTCAATATTAGGACAACCGTCCGTAAGAAGAAAAAGAGCTGCATTACTTCCAACAGCTCTTTGACCTTTCGATAGAACGTCAAGACCAGTTCGAAGACCATCCCATAAATTTGTTTGACCATTGTCCTAGAGAATAATAAAATTTTAATCATCAAAATACAAATTACTTTCGATTGAGATTGTACCTTGAAGTTTGATTATGAAACTGTTTTGGTATGACATTTAATATTTTTCGAACTTATTTACAATGAATTGTATCAATATGATACAGTTCTTTGGAATTATTGGTCTAGATTTTTCATGATCAAGTGTATTTCGATTTAAAAGATTCTCAAAAGATTTTTAAAAAAGTGCTTCTGTTCAATAGTCAAATTGTCTATTGAGAATTTCGTGTCACTAATAGTAATCGTAACGATGTAAACTATTCAAATCATCTTGAAAGTCAATATTTTTAGGCTTTCTTTTAGTATATATAGATCACGAACCTCTAATCTTTCCAAAGCAGCTAAAGCGCTTGATTTTCCATCTTGATCCATTTTTGTTAATTGAAACAAAATTTTAGCACTATTTGCAAATGATACAAGTGATAAACGATCTTGTGGTTCAAGTGAATGTATAACTGTTTTTATTGCATGTTTAACTAAATCTAATTGTGATAGACCAAATTTTTCGTTAGCATCATTTTGAATCTCAGCCTGTACAGCCATAGAACCTGATGTATCCACTACACAACATATATCACATGGAGAACGATTTATATCTGCTGGTGGTTGAATTATAATATGAACAAAACCATCAGCATAACTTCCAGAAACTGTCAACTCTGTAGATTTCACTTCTGTCAAATGAGAAGGCTTTTGTTGATTATTGGGTTTTAGGGAATTACGATATTCATCTATGGCTGCCTTAAGAGCGCGATTCGGACGAAGATCAGATGCTGAGAGATGAACACGAGTGATCGGTGATGTACCATTTTGTCGAAGCCAACCTTCAATAGCTTGTCGTTCGTAGCTATTACCATCAGGATCGATGACTGGATCTGTCATAAGCTCATGAGTGATTGGGCAAAAGAAAGTTCCCGATGGCTCAGTCATTATATGTATTGAATTTTACTTAATATATTGACGTTTGCGTAGTCCAAGAAGGAATTTTGATTACAGATTGTCTATTATTAGATGTTTATATACGAAATAAAATCATACGACATAGATTGTGAAATATTGAAATGAGAAAGAATGATTCATGCAAGGAAAGAAAATGCATTACTATGTTAATATTTTTTTGACCATTTAAAAGTGTCATGTGTAGTCAAGAGCGTGTCGTCAAAGAAAAAACACATCCAACAGCGTCATCATATTTCGTTTGTTGTTTCACTTTGCAAGTACAAAAAGAATTAGTGCGTAATGTGAAATACGAAATTTGACACAACTGTAATCATTAAAAAAACAGATGTGACACATGCAATTTTCTTTTCGCCGAATGGAATAAACCTACTAGAGTAGTGCAAACGGAGTTGAGTCAGATATTGTAGAAGTCAGAGGTGCAGTATCTTTCTCATGCGCCCCCGGCGCGAGGGGGGAAATTTTTTGAAAAACTCAAACAATAGGGAAATTTTGGGAAAACCCGCTGGCCAAAAGAAAACACAGTGGGGAAATTTTCCAAAAAAGTTTTTTGCTTGGGGGGGAAATTTTTGGATTTTTGGAAGATTCTGCACCTCTGGTAGAAGTTCAACAAAGATTTTCATAGAAAGAAAAAAGTCAATTTTTATAATTTTATATATGTATAAAAGCTTTTAGTATTTAGTCCCATCTTAAATTAGTGATATGCGCTTTTATTATGCACTCATGAATGGTAAATCTCAAACTGGTATTAATTTTGAAATCTATAAATCAAACTTATTATAAATTTCAATCCTTCAAAATTTCTACAAATTGGAGGAAGTTCTACAAAATTTGAACTGATATAAATGTATTTATCTGTTCCTTGGAAAACTCTCATTCCAAAAATAGTTGAGAAATCAGAAATTTACTGACTTAGCAGTGGATGAGGATGAATGTCAAGATTAAGGTCACGGTGTATATTTTTTGAATGATAGGCGAACATGTGGTTTTCTTGTTCATGAATGATTGGATATGACGTAGAAAAGTATTTTTAAGAAAAGAAAAACATTTTTCGGAAAAAAATTATTCACCGAAATATGTCTGAGGAGTACTCTTGTCTTCAAAATTGTCTTGTGTTACATATCATTCGATGCAGTTTAATGTGCTGATTCTGAATATACTAGTTTTATCCATTGAATAGTTTTCTAAAGTCAGAAAAAACTAAAAAACATCTGAAAAACTTAGGTTTTTTGCAACTCCTATTGTGCAGTTCAGCAATGTTTGCGCTAAAATGGGTTAGAGGCACTACATAGAAGAACATTCTGGCAAACCTTAGAAAATTTTGAAGTTTCAATGTGGTTCGATTGCTCATTTTACGGGGCTAGCTCTTTAGATGACACTGTAGAAAAAAAATATTCTATTTTTTCTTCTTAAAAGTTAAATATACATATGAACAATTATTTTTAACCATTGTATAGAGCTCAACTTGGACATTTAGAAAATGCACTTGATTTAACTATTGAACAATTCAGTTTTGTCAAATATCAATTTTCCCGATGATATTACGATTTTCAGACTAATTTGTAGACAACTAGTTTTCCAGTTTCTTCCAAGTTTGTAACAAAGTTATTTACATAATTAGATATACTATATTTCAAACTATGTCTCCATATCTTTAAATCTTGAAAAAAGCACGATTTTCAGTTTTAATCAAATGTCCGCCTATATGCAGTATGTTGGCAGTGCTAAGTTTGAAGATTATCATAAGAGTACATCATTTGATTGAAGTGAATAGCCGTTGTCATTCTAACCGGGGAAGATACTAGTATGAGCAAAATAACATTTCTCTTTTTTTATGTCTGTAATGTGTGCTTTCCTGTTATTTATTATAGATTATTTTTGTCAAAAATCAGAAATCAGCAACCAGAGACTTAGTAAAAGTTGATAGTAACGTGAGATTTTCCATTACTTCTCATGCATGCTAATGCGATATGACACCTATAATTACTGTTTACAAGTCAATATTTTATTTGAATGATAATGCAGCATACATCAGAAGTTAACATACGTTACAAATGTACTTTTTTTTTAATCAAGCATTTTGAATCCATAGCTTATTGTTTTCTAGAAAAAAAAACATAAATTCATGTTAGAAAATAATTGTATTGTATACTGTGACAAAAAGAGTTGTCAGATTAGCATTAGTATTAACTAATACTAATACTAATTGTAATGCGACATTCTTAGTGGTAAGATTATTTTTAACGAATTGTGCCACACTTTGCTGAGAAAAAATGATGATAATCTTCTTAAGTTTTTAAGTATTTTTCACAGTCAATATAAGCACAATAGACATGGTCAATGTTGTCTATTGTTGTCTCTTAGTTCGTTGTCAGAAAACAATGATCCCCTTCCCAATACACACAAAGTCAGCAATACGCTGCTTAATAAATTTATATACTTTGTTCGATGAAATTTATTCTTATGAGACCATTGAATACAGAATTTTTTTAAACAATATGAGCTATCATTCATATTGATTCAATCAAATAAACAATTGAAAAGTCTTAAACAATATAGGCTGTAAAGTTAATACGAGGTGTCAACGATAATCTTTATCTACATATTATATTATCAATATAAAGCAGTGTGGTGTCTGCTAGGCTCCAATCATACATTGGAAAGTTACTCATGAACAACGAGAATTACAAACAAAATAAATAAATTTTGCTAGATTTGTATTCTCGATTGACCACGACGTCTTGTACATGTAAAATACACATTTTAGAACAGATTGTATAAACATGGAGGAATATGTTATAGCATTAGATGCTAGCGTGAATTGCTTATCACCTAAATAAACCAGTTGTCGTTTTTCAAGACGATGGAGTCCATAACAGTTACTACGAACAAGGTGATTATTTCAATATCGTTCAGAATCATGAGCAAACGGTCAGTGCGTTTGGTTGTAGCACGCAATCGATCAATGAAAAGTTGGTTGGTGATATAAAACTGTGTATAGACAATGCTAAAAATTGCTCAATAATATATCATAACTTTATGATTTCATTGAAATTTGTCTTTTGTATTTAACTAATGATAAAGTATAATTTCTTCTCTTCATAAAGCTAAGTATTCCAAATATAGCTCGACTCTAGATAAAAAATAAACAATTCAATGACTAAGAAAATATATTGACAAAGAAACATACGTAGGGTTTTTTTTCTTAAATAAGATTTTTATCGAAATGATCCAAATTTCGAACTGTTCCTATTGGAGTATAAAATCGCTAATTTTATTAGAATTGTTCTGATGGATTGAACCAAAAATTGTCATTTGGGGCTATTTAATAATCGATGGGCACAAAATATAATAAAATTTTACGACATGTACATTGCTATAAATCAAAGATTTCTAACCTTTATAATGTTATTAAATCGACAGTACATGATAAATTGATTTAAAATAGATGTCCCTCATTTTTTCTTATTCAATCAAAGCAAACAGCAGTCATTCTGTATACCTATAAGTAATGATTTCGTTTTAAGAAATGCAGAAATATTACTTTGAATCAATATTAGTCATATTTTTCGCATTTCATATGATTATCTTGATATTGAAGTAAGATGTATTCATGTCTATCATCTTTAATCAACAAAATTTTAAGTTAAAAACTATTTAAATGAAACATCATAAATTCTACAAATATTTTTCAATCTTCTTAAAAATCAAACATGTTTCATCAATTAAAAAGAAAAAAATATTAGATTAATTAAACACGCTTAGAATAGAAAGCTATCCACAAGTCAAAATTACACAAGATGCAATAAAACACCATGAGTTTTCAAGAAACCTTCTTTTCGAAGTGTAGTGCATTATATATAATTTAGCTTGAAAAGGCTAGAAGTAAAGTGCCGAAAGTGTCAAACTAAAATAGAAGTGTTTTTCTTTTTGTTTTCCTATAGATGGTCAGATAAAGCGTGACAAGCTGATCAAGGATATGCGCGTTTTCAATTTTTTGCAAAGATCTTTTAGCGGAAAATATTAAGTTTTTTTCAGACAAACAGATTAATTTCTGATAGGCAACGAACTTTTAATTTTTTACATTTCCTTCAATTTCAAAACTTTTTTTTTCTCAGACTAAGTCTGAAATAAACAGTTTCGAGGTTTACAAGAAATTAAAATATTAATAATTTTTTCATTTTTGAAAATTAATCCGTTTCTCAGAAGAAGTAGATCATCTGAAAAAAAAGGAGAAACTTCTGCTAAAAAGCTATTGAAAAAATTGAAAACTCACATATTTGCAGCACTTTAAAAACTCGTTTTTCTTGTAATTTACATTACATTTTTTAGTATAAACCCCAACTTCCTGGTGCTGAGCTGCTAATAACACCTTTGCGGATATCCGCAATGTGTTCTTTTTTAAATTTTCGACTGTCTATGTAAATATTAACAGAAAACTACGTCACAATAGAACGCAACCTTTATAAGAGCAATGTAAATTCTCATCATAGAAGGTCATGGCTTTTTATTCTCAGGAGCACGGTAGTTTTATTGTAGTCTATATCCTTCATACAAAATCTAGTGCCATCTTCTGTTCTTTTACTCTACAGTTCTTGTTGGATATCCTACTAGATGTTATTGTCAGTTATATGATAAATAGGAAAAATACTAGATCGACATAGTTGTTTTTTTTCTGTTGTGAATTCATATTCAATGGCAACACGTCTCGAAGATTTTCCCATAGAACTGTTTTTTTCTATTTTTGATTATTTGTGGGCACATGAATTGTTTTATTCATTTTCAAATTTAAATAAACATATTGATGAAATTATATTTCATACTCAATTACATATATCCTCAGAAAATCAAGATATAATTTATTGTCCACATCGTGTTCTATCATTACATCTTACATCATCACCAATATGTCTTGAAGACTTTACTAATCTTCGTTCATTGACATTAATCAAATGTAATTTTGATAATTTTCTTCAACTACCTCCACATCTTTCACGTTTATGTATTCAGAATATTGACTTACCTACTTCAAATATTAAATTTATTTTTGAAAACTCAACATTAATTAATGTTCAATTAAATTTACATCATAAATTAACTTTTTTTCCATCAATATTAAATATTGATAAAAATTTTAGTAATATTGAATATTTAACAATAAATTATATATCATTAAATGATATTATTGAATTAATACAATATACATCAAAATTGAAATATCTTCATATATCACTTTTTGGTATTAATAAACAAAAAATAACAAATTTTTCTTCAATACCAACAGTTACTTGTGTTATTTGTCTTTCAATGGGTATATCATTCGATATATTATGTACACAATTTTTATCAATTTATTTTCCTAATATTCAACGTTTGTCTATTTTTACTTCATATGTTGATCAAAATTTATTTATTAATTCTCTTGAGCAATTATTAATGAATAATTTACATTTTGTTAAGAAGTTAAATGTTAGTGCACAATTTATCATTAATCGAACACTAACAAATAATACTAATAATAATAATATTCAAGCAATTTCTACACGGTTTTGTACTGCTTTTTGGATTAAACGAAATTGTCGTGCAACATTTAAATTTTCCCATGATGATCCACATGTAGTTCGTCTTTATCTTCAAACAAATAAAAAGACACATACACGACCATCAAGATTTTTAATCTAAAAAAATAATTGTTTTATTTTGACAAAAATATTTTCCAAGTTTTTTTTTTGCTTTTGTTTTTAATATAAATAAAACTAATTCGACAGATATAAAATAAAGATTAAAAAAAAATAATAAGAATCTTATAAAATATTTTATGTAAATGTTTTAAATGTCAAACAGTATGTTTTCGTTTTCACTGATTTAGGCTTAACTCTGTATAATTCAATTTTATTTATCCGGAGATAAAAAGTGTTTTATGTAAATTGATTATTTTATAATACTGCATGTATTGAAATTGTCTAAAAACAATAATAATAGTCACAACAAGAGTGAACATGCATGTTATTATTAGGCATTTGACATATGCACAACATACCATATATAAAGAATTTCCTCTTACTAATTGAGCATGCAGCATTCTCACTATTCTTATTATAAACATAGTCAAAGTCTAACTTTTAGAACTATTGATAAAATTTTCACACTTTGGTTTTTTTTTTTTTGATAATTTTGAAAATAAGTTAAGAAACTATGATGTCTTTTTGACATGGCTAATGAACTTTGTTTCGTTATTTCGATAAATTTTCCGAGAAAACAAAATAGTAATAAATTATTAGTATTCCATCGTAACCTAATGATCTTTCATTATCTTTTGGCATTTTTTTTTTTTTTATTCAAAAATATTCCATGAGAGCAGTAGGAAGCGTATAATTATACTTCTTGCAGTTACACTTCCTCACAAAATAGAAAGTTCACAATTCATGTTTTTTCTCTCGACTATTCGTTATTGAATACAAGAACAAACAAGAAAGGAAAAAAAAATATAGATAATGAATTATTCAAACGAGAATTAGTAAGAAAAGACTCTTGTTAAAAAAAGAGTGAGAGTAAATTATAGCATACTTGGAATGAATATCAAAGTGTTCAACAATGAAAATAATAACAGTTGACTTTTGGTTTTTTTTTTTCTTCTCTAACCTCTGGAATTCTTGTTCTCGTTTTGCATTTTGTTTCTAACAATGACAGAACAAAAACTGGAGGAGAAGAATAAAATACGAAGAAAAAAATAAATCTTCTTTCTATTCGCGTTTTTAGTCTGCAATCTTTTTTTCTTCTGTGAATATTATTCTCAATTAAGTGTTCATAAGTGATTACATACAATACAAAGTAGATTAAATAAATGAAACATGTTTGACAACGTTCATTCATTAACTAATAATACAACTGTTGCTTCTAATATTGTACAACAAAATAATTATTTAACTTATTATTTTGTTCCATTTTATACAATACTCTTTTTTCTTGGTACATTTGGTAACGGTCTTGTTATTATTAGTATCCTTCGTTCATCTCGTCTTCGAACAGTGACTAATACTTATTTACTTAATATAGCTATTGCTGATTTTGTTCTTCTTCTGAGTGTACCTTTTCTTATTGTTACTATACTTGCTAATGGATGGATATTTGGCAATATTTTATGTAAAATGTATTACAATTTAATTCATATAAATCAATATGTTGGTTCACTTTTATTGGCTGCTTTATCATTTGATCGATATTTAGCTGTGTGTCATCCAGTTCGAGCTATTGAATTTCGAACAAAAACAAAATGTATAATTATTATAAGTGGTAGGGTAGTAGAACACATAACAAATCATTTTCATGCTTTTTTTCAATATTCTTTCGCTTAGCATGTTGGCTTATATCCATTCTATTTCTGTGTCCAACATGGGTATTTGCAACTGTCACATCTGAACAATACATAATTTGGTTTGGGTGCCGAGTGCAAAAGTAAGAAAATATAAAATTGCTTCACTCTTTTCCAAAAAAAAACTACGTGAATTAGTAGTCATACTTATTGTTACATATGGTGCTTTTATTACTTGTTCTCTATAAATGAATAAGTTTAAATTAATGCATTTAAATAAGGACTTTTCTCTACTTTAATTCATTTCCATCAAATGTGATACTTAAAGTTGAATAAGCACTCTCGAATCGAGCAGACAGAATTTTTCATGTAAGAATAATTTTCAAAAACAAAACAGAGAAAAAAAATGCCACCTAGTCATCTTTTCAATGCTTAACTCGATAAAAATTCGTTATCAAAGTGTCAACTTCAAAAAACAAAAACTTCCTACGCTAGCAAGTTTTTGCTGGATTATCTATAAGCAGATAATATCCACATATGAGAAATAAGTTACAAAATATTGCTATAGACTCCCAGAAGAGAGCGATCAATATATCAGACTTTAATTGAAATTATTCTGACAGATAATCTATAAATTGATGAGATACGAATGCATAATGAATGCTATTTTTGTTATTTCGTTGTTCTTTTTTATGTCATTGTTAATATGCTCATGACTTTTCCAGATATGTGAATGATTTTACTTCATGAGAATTCTAGAAATGATAGAAACCAGTGTATACAATAGTAGTCACGAAAGAAGTCTATTAATTTGACTTCATATCTTCATATATCATGATCTTCAACAAGGTTCATCACTGTACTAATAATAAAAAATACAAAATATAATATTCGTAGATGTCATTGATAAATATAAAGGAAAAATAATTCATTTAATTTAGAAGATTCTTATTTTTTTGTAAGTACTTCCATGTCTTCAAATGTCATCATCTCATTTTTTGTTAGTTAGCCTTATTACAATCTATCTGAACGTGCTCGTGTCTACATTACTCAAAAACGGAAGTTTTGAACGTCACTCGTTAGAGAAAACTATTTAAGAAGTTTCCAAACGATTACACAATAGTTTAAAAGCGTTAAATTTTTCGTATTTTGTTAATTTCAATGTATCAATATAAAAACATATTAACACTCTAATATGTGTATATGAGAATGAGAGTCTTATAAACATAGCTTTTCCATATATACATAAGACTATATAAGAATTATGTGCTTTGATGTTTACATATAATAATCTTACATATTTATAGCACGTTAGTACAAAAATATTAGTTCTATGATTGTGAATCTCATATAGCACTCAGCCGAATGTTAAATGTAAATCATATGAAAATATATTCTCTAGATACGAATCATGAATATATATACAACATTTACTCATTTGTTTATATAGACCGACTTATAAATAATTTATCTAACTTTTAAACATAATATTGATTATAATATTCAAAAAAACAAATATTTCAAGTCGCATAAGATGACATTTTTTTTTTCAAGTATTAATAGTACACATATTATGAGATCGGGCATGGTTTCCTATTGTTGATGAAACTTAATTTCTAACTGTAATCACGCAATTTGATCTCTAAAGACTCTCTTGTCTTCATATTTTCGAATATTTTTTAGCATGCACAATAATCATTAAGTAATATCAAGTTTCACTTTGACACAACTAAATTATAAAAAAAACTTTTTAATTTTTTTTTTGTCAAATAAAGTTAATCTTCTATGTGTCAAAAAAAAAAGACTTGAAATACAAATAAAAATTTTGATTGAAGACTTTATACGTGCGAACGTTAATCTTTTTATCTTGTCATTACCTGAGATAAAGATTAGTTAGATTGAAGTCTTTATCATGAATAAACAACGTAATGCAAATTGAAATTGTGATTATCTAGGTCAAAACTATCCATTTTAAAAGACATTGCTTCCTCATGTAATCTAATAATATAGAAGAACTTAAGTCAAAGAAACAAAATATCGGAAAAATTCTGTCATGTTTTTCTTATTAACATAATCGTTTATATAAAAAAAATAATAACTAATATTAAATTATAAAGACTTTGATGGAAAGAATAATAATTTCATGTTGACTTTTCGAAACATATGACAATATATATTTCAAATCACATTGAAAATATCAACTTATTACTGATTGTTTATTGTTTTGAAAGTCACAATTAAATTTAAATTAAGGTTAACTTCGTGTGGTGTTACCCACAGAAAAGTTTTTCAATTAATGATTTCATGTATTCGTTTAGTCAGAGTTAGTTTATGTTAATTAACATTTCCAACAAATAATTAAAAGAAAATTTCTTTAGATGTGTTATTGATTTTCCATCGATTGTATTTCGAATTCCTCCGGAAATAGTTTTTACTTATTATGGATTTTTACTTGGATTTCTTATTCCTGTATCTATGATAACAACATTTTATATACTTATTCTTATACGTCTTAATAATATACGTCGAAAACATAAATCTGGAATTAAACAACGAACACATCGTAAAGTAACACGAATTGTACTTGCTGTTGTAACAGCTTATTTTATTTGTTGGATGCCATATTGGTTTTTACAAATATTTATCACAATTGATCCATTAATACATTCATTACGTTTAAATTTTTCTATATTACCAACTAATTCAAATATGCGATATCTTAAAGAATTAACACATTTAACAACAATTTTTGGTTATGCTAATAATTGTCTTAATCCAGTTTTATATGTTTTTTTATCGGACTCATTTCGGGAAGAATATTTAATTCTACTTAAATGTTTTCATCCTGGTGAGATATTTGTAGCACATACGTTGCATGATGAAAATACAGAAAAGCGTTCTCATAAACGTCAATCAGATCGACAACCATCATTTCGATGTGCTAATCGTCAAGAAATAGCTATAAGAAATCTTAAACATAGTGTAGCTATTGATGAAATACCTTCAAATTATGGATCATTTTCGTTTTTTTTACATCGTAGTAATGATGATAAACATCCTTCGAATTCATCATCTTCATTAAGAATTAACGAATATGAAATGCAACATAATGATAATACAACGATATCTTCAAAAAGCACTTTACTTCAATGTCCAAATAATGATAAAAAGAAAATGTTAATGGTTAATTTATCTGTATCTTTTACTCATTCTACAACCAGAATTATTGATGATGGTGGTGTCTATTGTGGTGATTAGACATTAAAAAATAGATAGAAATATTTTTATTGTTCTTCCTTTTTTTTATGTTGTACAAAATTCAATCAATATATATTTCGTATGCTTAAGATGTATGGCTGTCTTTTGTCTATTAATAAATATTGAATTATAATTTCTCAATCAAAACTCGTATGTTATCATATTATTATTATGTGACACAAATTGTTTGAGACTAAATAATAAAAGAAAACTATTTGAAATATCAATTCTATTTCATTCATTTTATGTATAAAATCAAATATCTATCCATTCTTCGATACATGGTTTTATATCGAGTAGTTCGACAGTAATTTTAGATTGACTTAATGACATCTAGAGTAATAAGAATTCGAAATACTGTCTTCAATTTCTAATTATTGATATTGCCATCGAAATTATGAGGTTTGTTACTAATTACTTTCGAAAACAACAACGTCTTTATCTCGAATTAGTTCCATAGGGTAGAGCATTCAAATCTGCATCGATTTCTGTCAGACTAAATCTATAAAAAAAAGTTATCGATGTCTTTTGATTGTTAAACAGTTGTTGGTCAATGTTTTGTTTGGCTAATAAGCCAGTTCTGCTCATTGACTTATCTCCTCAAAGTCGTATGTTTTGAAAACTTAAAAGTGTTGACTATTTAAGTAAATTCCATGTACATCCACGTTGAAGACATCAGTCACCGCTGTTTTGGATGGTAATTTGGTGAAATTGAGTCAGAAAAACTGCAGAATGCGATATTCATAATCATCATTGACAACTTAGTTTACTTATGTATGTTTCAAATATTTCTGCGATTTTTCTTCAGCATCGTAAAATTAGCCGTTAATCCTCCTCTTGAGCATTGATTCAAAAAGTCAAAATGCTGCATTTGTTGTTCACACATCTGTCATATTGTTTCTTTTTTTATTATCTTGGAAAATCAGAAACCATTTCACAATGTAGAAATGACTTTTCAATAATATTTTCGTATGAGCTGATGCTGAGGAGAATTATGAAATAATTCTTCAATGCAGAAAAGAAATCGCAAAAATATTTGAAATTTTAATAAGTCTACTTGGTTATGCTCATTTCAAATATCACGTTAATTATGACATTATCTTTAGTTTTTCAGACTTAACTGTACCAAAACACTATTCAAAAAGGTACTGAAGCATGTCTTGGAAAGATGTCTATGGAATTTCTTAAGAAGCCATCTTCAACTTTACTCTATACATCTCTCTCTCTCTGTGGACAAGTCAATGAGCAGAACCGATGTTTTTAGCTAGTAAATCAATTGGCTACCAATAAAATGACAAATAAAAACTAGACTCTGTTTTATAGGAATCAATGGAGAACTAAATCCTTTATCCTATGAAACCCATTCGAGATGAAAGTGCCGTTTCTTTCCAAAATAAGTAGCAAGATATCTCATGATTTCAATAGTCTTGTCGACAATGAGAAATTAAGAATACTATTTTTTTTATCTTTATTATTCTATATATTATCAAATCGATCTGCAATTATTACTTAACTACTTCATATAAAATTGGATGTCGAAGAACATATGAAGCGTTAAACAGTCCAAAGAATTAGTGACTGGTGGTTCTATTCGGTCTCGTGCTACATTAATGAAAACAGAAATTACTATCTATTTAAAAAAATTCTCATTATATATGGAATATGTAATGACAAAAAACATACGCAGTAAACCCTGAAAAAAATGATGACTTTTTTTTATTAAGAAAACCAAGTTGAATATATTAAGTCTTATGAAAGAAGCTTGTATGACACAGTGACAAAAATTCAGAATAATTAGGATGCATAAAGAATATAGACATGTTTGTACTTCGAAAGACCACATATTACAATGTCACTGAAACATATCAAATATGCATCGATGAACAATTGATTTTCAGCTCTGTTTCCGATTGTAATTATATTATTAGAAATATTTTTCTGTTGCAAAGTTTTATTCATAAGAATAAGAAAAATCTTGTTCAAATTAAAGTTATACATTCTTTTATCACTTTGCACAGATGTAGAAGTTATCATGAAACAATGACAAAAAAAAAGCTTCCTAAGGAATAATCATACATTCACATATGCAAGAATTCTTCTTTGATTTTGATTGAATTACATAGTTTCAATCTAAATTAAGTAAAACTTTAGCAAATAATAAGCATTACGAAGATGAACACTTACTATATCATCAATTTTTAAAATTGAACGAACTGTTTCAGTAGCTAAACGAATAGCACTCATCGATACAAGTAATGGTTGAACAACATTTTCTTCAAGAATATTTGATATAAGACCCTATATTTAAAAACTTTTATTAAAACAATAAAATATAGGAAAAAATTCAAATATTACTTTTCGAACACTGATACCAGTATTAACATCATTTTGAGCATGTCGATTTCTTAATTCAGTTACAGTAGCAATAGGATTTAAACCAGCATTCTCAGCCAATGTATATGGAATAACTTCAAGTGCTTCAGCAAATGCACGTATACAATATTGATCAACACCTGATAAACTTTGTGCATATTCAAACAAACGAACAGATAATTCTATTTCAGGTGCTGCTCCACCAGCAATCAATGCTCTACAAATATATTACAATACGAAAAGAAACTACAAGACTTTTTTTTTTTTATTACGAACCGTTCTTTTACAAGACATCGTATAACACAAAGAGCATCATGAATTGAACGATCAGCTTCTTCAAGTACTAATTTATTTGAACCACGTAATAAAATTGATACTGTATGACCTGGAGGAGCAACACCAGTAATCTATTAAAATAAATCAAAAAAACAAAATATTAACAAAATTTTCAATTTTGACCATCTGAAGAGTTTTATTTTAAATCGACTTTTTTAAAGTCTTCTACAGGATTTTTATTATTGTATTGGATATAAATGAGATGCTTATAGCTTAATATAAATAATTTAGTAACTATTGAAAATAAAGTATTTTTTTAAATATTTCTCCATTCACCATATGTATTTAATCATTCTACAAAAATACAGACATAAATTGAATACAAACTGTTTCATTCTTTTTTTTTTTTTCTTCATTGTCATTGTATTATTAGATGCCCAAGATTGTTGAAAGCAAATCACGTTCATCATCATATACGTTTGACAATTTAAGAATTGAATTTTTATTTATTTGAAAAAGTAAAGATTCGTTTGAGATTAATTTTTTTTGCTTTTCAAAATTAATTTTCAATTGTCTATGAAAAAGAACTTTTTTAGTTCAAATGAACGGTTAATATTATTGTACGAACAAATTCAATATTACATTTCTTTCTTGTGAATTTAAAAAACCATACCTTAACAATTTTATCTGAACCAGCTGTAATTTCTTCAACAAGATCTGCTGATCCCAACATATCTTGTTGAAAATGATCTAAACTTGCAATTGGTTTACAACCAAGTGTCTAAATTTATAAAAATTTCCTTTTTTGAAATCAAACGAAAAAAAATATACAACGATCAAAAAAAAAATGTTTATTTTACTTTAGCAATAAATGGTACATCTTCTCGTTCAACATCTTTAACAATTAAAATTTTCATTTTTGCTAAGTAATGTATTGCTAAATCATTAATAGCATCACGTAATATAGATTTTTGTATAAGTAATACATTGCAATTGGTTTTTTTAATCTGTTTTATTATATTTAATATATATTGACGTTCTTCTTTTATAGCACGATCCATTTGTGTATGATCACTAATTATAACTGTATTTTCCATCTAGATTATTTTAAATAATAAATAAATTTAAAAATAAAAATAAATTCTATACATCAGTTTTTGGAGGTGATATACAAAATTGTATAAGAGCTATTTTAGCTTTTTCTATACGAGTTGGTGCTCCAAAACCAATAGTTTTTTGATCAAGAATAAGACCGTCAACTAATTCTGTATCTTCGATAGTACCTCTAAAATATAGAAGATTTTCTTTCTTCTTTTTTGTTTTTCATATTCTTAATCAATTTTATATTATACCCAAGTTTTTTAACAATGCGAATATCACGTAGATCAACATTGGTATCAACAGTTGGATTAATTACTCTAAGTACAGCTTCAACAGCTATTGGACCAAGAAGATGAGTATGTTGCGAAACGACCTAATCGTAAATTGATGATGTTGAAAAAACTTTTCTTTATTAATTTACTTTTGAATTTAATGCAGTCGAAGCACTTTGTTGTAAAGATTTATTATCACTAAGTTGTATAGATATACTAATATCTTTCAAAATTTCCGTTGATTTTTCTGCTGCTTTTTCAAATGCTTCAGCTATAGTTGTAGGATGAATACCTAAATTATACATAATCATAATAATATTGACAACATGTTTTACATTTACAAAAAAAAAAGAAAACAAATTCAACCTATCTATAAAACTCATCTAACATTGTCTTAGAAAATAACATTTCATAATTTATTTTCTATTCACAATCAATCATCTTCATCTCTACTTCCAAATTTTTCATTTTTTTTTCTATCAACACAATACTACTTACAGATTTCTGTAACAGCTACAGACACCGCCAAAGCTGCAAAAACGAACAGAATTCGAAACAAACACCATACGGATATCAATTTTAGACTACTTTTTGTTTTCAACTGAAATATAGTCTTTTTTCGGACATAAACATTCTATGGAAACCTATGTTCACCATAGACATCAGTGTCTGACTGAGATTGAGTCACAAAAAAAATAGCCGATCTCAGGTCGCTTTGATTCATAAAAATTTGACCCATGTTAGACAATGATAGACACTTCATGAAGATCCACGGTTACTTTGACTTTTAGAGACGATGTTTCATACTTTAATATAAAGCTGGTCTAGAGTAATTTTTGAGCACATGTAAAAATTAGGAACCATACGGACATTTATAGTTACCTTGATTTTAGTCGTAAAATATAATGATTGTTATCTTCATATTTATTTGTAAAACATCTTGTATGATTAAAAATCAAAGTAACTATAGGCGTTCGTGTCTACAAAAAAGACTATGTTCCAGTTCAGAACAAAAAGTATAGTCTAGAATCAAGTCTGTATGAAATATGTTTCGAACCCTACCTGCTTTTTCAGGTACGGTTAGGTCCGCAATGTTTACAGACATTTCTATTCATATCAACTAAAAAATTCTAATTTCATTCATTTTTAACCAAAATGAGAAACTATTGCAATGTTCAATTATATCTTATATCCATACCTTTAGCTACAAGACGACTAGCTGCATCAAGTAAACTACCAGCAATGACAACAACTGTTGTTGTTCCATCACCTGCTTCAATATCTTGTGCTTTAGATAATTCAACTAACTAAAACAAATGTATATCCAAAAAGAACAATATGAAGACTTTCTTTTTTTTTTTCAATGAACTATTTCCAACGAACCATTTTTGAAGCAGGATGAATGACAGACATTTGTTTAAGAATAGTTGCACCATCATTAGTTATTGTTACTTCACCATTACCTGTTTGAATCATTTTATCCATTCCACGTGGTCCTAAACTTGTCCGTACAGCATCAGCTACCGCTAAAATATTTTATTTAAATTTTCATCTCAAAAACAATTTTTCTTGTATTGCTTGATACCTTTAGCAGCAACTATATTCGAATTTCTAATTGCATCAGGTCTCTGTCTTGTTTTAAATCCTGTATCACCTATTAGACCTGATCCTCCTTTAGCGCTAGCAGCTACTGATGCAAATGATTTAGATGCATCGCTCGATATCATATTTATAATTTATCTTAAAGACAAACAAACAAACAACACAATTGGTATTTCTTTTTTTTTGATTTTCTGGTTAATATGTACGTGCATCGAACAACGAGATTCGAACTTATATATATGATAATCGGGAGAAAAGACATTAGACAAATGAAAACAAAAAAAAGATGAACAAACAGCAACAACAGCAAAATGAAAATCTCTAATGGGCATTTTGTTAACAGAAACAAAAAGAAGAAAAAAAACACATAGAGAATGAAAAAAAAAGAAGAAAACGAAAAAGAAGCATTTTTTTTCTTTCATAAATTTTTTTTTTTTTTGAATCAATGACATATACAAAGACAAATTTATTTTCTTGTTTATTGTTCTTTTTTTTTTTTTTTTCTTTATCATGTTGATTAAATTTTCCAAGCCAAAATGTACGATGACAATCATGAAAAATCAAAACGAAACAAAATTTAATAAGCACGTTCACGATAACGAGATGACGAATATCGACTTGATGATGCCGATGGTGGTGAAGGTGAATAATTATGTGAACGATTACCATTATGTGAACTATGATAACGATCACGATCACGTTCTCGATCTCGATCTCTTTCACGATCACGATCTTTTGAATGTTGATGTTGTTGTCGATATTGTTTAGCAGCTTCATGATGATCATAAAAACATCGATCCGAATAACGACAAAAACCATGACGAAGATAATAACGACAAGGAAGTGTCCTTTAAATTTAAAAAACAAAAAACAAAAAAAAACAAATCAATAAATAATCAATTGTTGAATTGAAAAGAAGAAGAGAATTAGAAGATATTTGAAAATATACAAACGTGTTTTTTTTTTTATAAGCTTATACTGGTAAAGATAAAAATCACAGCACATCTATACATACAGTTGAAAATCTTTTGAATAGTAAAAAATAAATATGTATATATAAAATGTTTTGTTTGAACTGCCAAAGATAACTGGATATAAATATTTCTAACAAGCCAGATTAAATAAATGATACTCGTTTAAATAATAATCAATATTAATTAAAATAAATCTGTTTAAGAATAATTAACTTAATCTGAGGAAGAACTCGAACGACGAATAAAGACACAGGTCTAGAAGAATGAGAGATTGAAGATCACTGTCATCTTTATTTATAAATATTTCGATAAGAATAGTTTTCTGTTGACTAATTGAATTCTTCATTTCTTTTAAATTGTTTCTCGCCTTCTCTAACTTCATAATTCATTTTATAACAGAAAAACAAAAAAAAAAGACTTACTTTAAATGATTTTTATGCTTCTTAACAATACGATACTTGTCATCTTTATTATCATACCAATGTTTACTCGGTGTTATAAATGCTGAACGAACTTTACACACCGGACAACTAAAAAAAAAAAAATTTCAATTAAATTTTTTTTTTTTTCTTTGGTTTTCAATAAATATTTTTTGTACCTTTCTGATTCAGCATTGCTGTATTTCGAACGTTTCCATGAAACAATACATTCATAACAACTAAAATAATATTTTATATTATCAAATTATTTTTTTTTTTGTAAAATAAATTACAAAATATGATCGCAATTGTCGAGTACACCAAATAAACGTTTTGCTGCTTCAACATCGCATGAGCAAATCTCACAAATATGTCGACCAGAATCGCCACCATCTTTATGACGACGTCGTTTAGATGATGAACTTGATTGACGTGGTGGTGATGGTGAACGTTGATTAGTATCTTTACGATTGCCAGGTGATTTCGAACCTTCAATAGAACTACGACTACGTGATCGTGATATAGGTGAACGAGGTGACACTGGTGTAGGACTACGACTTCAAAAAAAAAAAAAAAAAAACAAAAATTAATTTTTATAGGTTTGAAAATTAAAATACAAGATAACTTGTTATTCTTTTACTTTGAACTGTCTCGTCGACGTTTTTGTACTGCTGATGATGACTGTCGAACAGTACGACTATTACTATCCTTACCATCCGTAAGGATAACACTTGGATGAGATCTGGGTAATGGATCAGGTGAAATTGAACGTTCCGAACTCATTCTTTATGCAATTCACATACAAATACACAAAAGTTTGAATCTAAAAAAAAAATGAAAAGAAAATATTTTCTTTCATTCCCCATTTCTGACGGCATAAGATTACATCAATAAACAAGTAAATAAATAAACGAATAGACAGATAGGAGAGAAGAAACAAAAATGTCGATTAATAATAAAGAATTGCTAAACGAATTGAAATCACTGATGAAACATACTTTTATGAAGCATTATAAAAATTTATTTTTCTATTATTTATCAAAATTAAAATTTTATTTTTATCAATTATTGATTTTCTGAAAAAGACAGAAATTATTTATAGATGTCGCACTAGACTGTAATTTGTTTTTATTTTAAATGCATTACTCTTGTTATCAATAGACTAATCTACGAATAAGAAAAGATAATTGGAAACAAACATTTCACCATAATTGAGAGATCTCCATAAACTAAATACATTATTTTGCAGTGTTTTAAAAATTGATAGATTTTGTAGTCAATATTTGTGATGTAAAAAGATAAACAGAATAAAAAAAAAGTTAACATATACTTTGAAATCGACATCTGATCAGTGTTTCTAACAGCAAGAATCCAAAATAGCCAAGAACCTTACGATGATTGTTTGACACTCTATTTTACACTTTGCTTTGCATCGTTTACAAGCTGGATCTTAACTTCTAAATTTTCTGATTAATAGTGATGCATTTGATATTCTGACATCTGCCAGTGAAACTTTGGATTTTGTTGAAACGTTTTTCTGTCTTTCAAATCTTGTTACTCTTTCATATTTGACACAGATTTGTAGGTGCTTGGTATGAGTTTACTTTAGACATAGTGTCCTCATCCAACAAGCAGTGTTCTGTATACGAAATATGTCTTTCGTGTTTATACTAAACTACTGTCCATTTGTATTTTATATTTCTTGTATCTCGTTTATAAAATATTAGATAAAAGAATTCTTCATCGAATGCCATTAAATATTTAAATTTGTATATTTTCTATTGAACCCTATGTAGGTAAATGCCAAGAGTGTCTCTATTAGGCGTAATACTTCATCTAAAAATTTAAAGTTAAAATAAATTTCTTCACAATTTTTTTTTTTTTGTAAAGAAATTATTTTTTCATAAAAACTAAATGCATGTGAAAAAAGTGATTCTTTTTGTGAAGAAATGATTTTTCTCAAATAAATAATTTCCTTAATGAAAGAAATGCTATCGTTTTGCAAAAAAAGTCTTATTGGAAAAATCTGCTTCAACTTTAAAGCTTAAAGTGATTAACTTTAACTGAAAGTAATGTGTCAAAGTAGTTTTAAAATTAAGTGCGACCACAGTCTTGATATCTACAAGGCTTAAGAGAAGGGGAGCGAGATCGACGGCTCCAAAGATCGACTGGCAGACATTTTTAGAGTCGATCTGAGTTTCTAGATTACCGTGATATTTTTAGAATTAATGAGGAAAAAATGAGTAAAACACTGAAAATTCGGTTGTCAAAAACACAAGCTTTGCGAAATTGGAATAGGAACCTTTCTTCCAGTAGGAAAGTTCTGATAAATTCATATGAAATATTTCTTTTTTTAAATCCAATTCTAATAATAAACACCTGGGAAACTTTGTGATACTTTGTTTAAAAAAACAGAATGTCATTTTATAGTTTGATGACAAAAATAAAATGTCATTGAACTGTTTATTTTAGATTTCTATTAGAAACATTGCATCTGATGACATAGACTGCGCACAAGCAAAACAATAGGGTACAATTGCTTCTCGTAAGAAAACTTAGAGAATGTAATAAGAGGTTATTGTTTCCACTGATGTCTTCCTATTCTAGTAATTAATATGGAAAGACTGATAAACAGTGCCAGAAAATTGTTCTATTCTATCTATATAGCCTTATTCGTATAACATATATATGACATTTGTTTTTATCAAAGAAGCTAAAGATCGGTTAATAAATATCATATGATTGGAGAAACACAAACACTGCTCATCTTTTCTTTTTTTTTGTCCATGATAGAAAGAAGATGTCCATTAGCCTTGTCTATTTGATGTGTTTTTAGAAATTTGTGAGTAACTTCTAATTCATTTGCTTAATGTTTGAAATAAGTAAAGATTCATATTATTTCACAAAAAAATCCTCAAAAATCTCCATTAAAAGAAAAATGTAATAGATGTAATAATACAGCTATTGTAAATAGGATAAATGTGCCTAATAACAAGAGTAAAAATAATAACATGTCTTGATTGATTCGGTTCACAGCTATTGTACGCTTGATTGAAAATATTTTCACATATGGATAATCCTAGAAGTGTCTTTTTTCAAATGGTGCTACCAACACCTTTTCTGACATATAGTGGTGGAAAAATTAGTGGTCTACGATAATGAACACTATCTGTTGTTATTAGGGTCATTTCTTTTTAACAATGCTGGATGTATTCTCTTCAAGTTTTGCATATCTTTAAGTTCCATTGTGAACTAAATGCAAGAGAGAATTGTTGGACTCATATGAAACAATTCATCAGAAAGAACACAGATCAAGATTACATCACCCTATTAAGAGTGATAAAAGAATCACGAACAAATTTCCAACATCAAAAAGTTCATCTTAAACTTTTTCAACGTTTTTTGCATACCATAGAAGCTTACCAGCGAGGAGAAATATATCATGAAATATTGCAGCAATTTTTCGATAATACTTGCTCAGGAATAGTCAAATTTCATCGTAAAATTAATAATATTGGTTTAAAATCTTAAAGTATCAGAAGCTGATTTACTTTTTTAAAATTCATTTTCATTTGATTTATATAAATTATAGTGTAGATCACTCGTTTGAATGGAATACAATTGAACCAGGTAGCCTTATATTGATATATAATAAATGTAAAAAGTTTTCAAAACTTTATAATTTAAACAAAGACTAAGCCTGAATTCGTTTGATGTATCATTTTTTAGAGTTCTTCTATAGCATCGTGGCACATCTTCAGGATATAAAAAGAAAATATTGAACATTTTTTTACGTATAATAGTATATATAATTGTAGGTTTGCAAAAATTTTAACAAACGCTGAAAATTGATAGGGTAGTTTTCGCATAATTATAAGAAAAAACGGTTTTTCTCCATGATGAGACAAAATCTAGAAAAACTAAATGAATACATTTGAAGGCCAATATCTAGCGCTTCTAATGATATATGACACTTGGTTCTATATCTTGATATAAAAAACTAGAAAGGTTTACAAAACTGTCGGTGAATACCAGAATAACGTTTTTGAGTGGTTTCATTCAGTGGACCAAAGTCCGACGTTCCATTTCAGACCCAATCAAATAACATTGTAAAATTCAGTTTTCAATGACGAATCATAAAATAATCCTTAGAAAAAATTACTTAAGAATAAGTAATAAAAATTTTGCAAATTTCTGAGAAAAAAACTCGTTTTTAGCTGTTTTGAGATGTTTTTTATACGCCCCTATTCATTTGATCTTTTTCTCCTTAAAACATCGACCCATCGATTTAAAAATTATATAGATCTAACGGTAAAGTGTCAAAAGACCGAAAGTCAAAACGTCGAAGGGCAAAATATCGAAGAAAAAACGTCGAAAAAAAAACATCGAAGAGTCAAAATGTCGAAAGGGTAAAACGTCGAAAATCCAAAAATGTCGAAAATAAAATGTCGAATGTACAAAATGTCGAAATGTAAAAATGTCGAAAAGAAAATGTCGAAAAGCAAAAGATCGAAAATGTTGAATATGAATGAGAGTACTACGAAATTTTCTAATAGTGCATTGTCTATTATTTTACGTCTGTTAAATAGAAGAAGATATAGATTTTGCATTCTTGTTGAACACAAGAGGAAGCAAAACAGATGAAAAAAAAATTGTTATATTATAATTCAAATACACAAGAAAAAACAGTAAAAGTGCAGATACAATGAAGAATTTAATTTTTACTTTTCACATTTTTTGCAACAAAGAAAGACAAATATAAACCTTGTAAATATTCTTGAACATCAATTTCTTGATTGTCGAATCGACTTGTAAGTGCATTAAGCCTGTCTTGCATCGCGCACACTTTTTTCGACCTATTTTTATTTTTTCCACTCTTCATTATGTATTACAACACGATAAATGATTAAATATCCACATACATCGTTAGAAAGAGATATATATGGACGGATAATAAGAAAAAAATAGATAATGAGCGAAAAAAAAGACGCTAGTTGAGGCCGCGACGAAAGCAAGAAAAAATTTACATAAATGCATATGTCCTTATGGCGAAATTTATCAACAATAATGTAAGAGTGCAAGTATGGTATGTGTATGAATCTTTTTTTCTTTGGTACTGATTAGAAAATTTTCGACATTTTGTACTTTCGAGATTTTTCTCTTCGACTTTTTCACTTTCGATATTTTGCCTTTTCGACATTTAGTTTTCGACGTTTTTCCTTCGATATTATGCCATTCGACTTTTTTCTTTTCGATATTTTGCCTCTTCGATGTTTTGCCTCTTCGATATTTTAACTTTCGACGTTTTGACTTTCGATCTTTTGACACCTATTCGATCTAACCAACTTTTCATGCTCTATCAAATGGTATGCAAATGAACAAAAACAAAAATTTACTCGATTTTTGTATTATGTGCACCATACAGCCTATGTCTGACGAATGTTCATAATTAATAAATTATACTGTTTTATATATGAATTATACATGAAGAATTATGCGATGAGTTCATAGTTGCGTTGCCAGCACCAGGAAAGGAGCATTAATGTTACTACCTTCTTCGATCAAAACTCGAAGGATATTATCTACTGCTACCAACGCTCCTTCCACTGGTACATGACCAGTATCATCAAGCAAGACTTGTAACCTTTCTTCAATAGCCCATTCAGAGTTCGATTCATTTCTGATATATATATACATATATGCAGGTTCCACTCATTTGATGACATTGAATACTTGTTCTAGCGTCATCTCCTTACTTATTCCATAAGTAAGTGCAGCTATCTATTCGAATACAAACGAAGTAAACCTGGTGTAAACAGATAAGACAAAAGACTTTAACTGTATTACCACCGTCAAATCTAATGCCGATGCTTCTCCTAAGAGAAAAAGATGTCTATCAGTCAACCATATTAGCTGTGAGTTAACATGCTGGATGTTTAATGGTCTATTAGTCATATGTATTTCTTTCCATAGATCAATTATAAATGCCGATTTTTTTCCCGATCGTCAACTTATGTTTTGTATAGTTTATCGCGACTCAAACTAGCCAAAACAAGTACTGCAGAACCTAATGTTGCTTTATCTGCCCAACACCATGGTAATTGTGTTGTACTATTTGAGAACAATGCTGATGACTCCGATCAAGATCATCAAATGTATGTAAAATGAGATATGTAGCACAGCAGGTATCTGCACCTGATTGAAATACTTGAGAACGAAGATAAACATCTGTTAAAGATTCTAATAAAAGTCCTTGGTAGTAAATACTCAATTTGGACGAAACACCAAATTAATTCTTTCAAAAACCATTATTAAAAAGTTTTTCTTTTTATAAAAGACGGGAGAAATCATAATGATGGCGAATTAATTCTTCAGACATAGTTCTATAGGCAAATGTTTCAACTTTATCAGTATAAAAATAGATATAGGCAAATAATTGGAATGGTATGGCGAATACATATTTGTATAATAAGAGTATATCATAACATGGAAAAGAAAATCGCATAAAAACTAAAATAACAACAATGACAACCTTAAGTTTGTAAACGAATAAATATCATAAAGAAAAAAAATGGTACAATACATGCTGTCATGTTTTACTACATCTTATCGAGTTAAATAATACATTAATGAGATATTTTATTCGAATGTTCATAAACTCATTATCATCAAAAAGAACTGAGATTTTCTCTTAGTCTTATAGGGACATCTCTTAATATGATTTCTATTGGTTTATTATTCAAACTAATATAATTTTTCATTTTTTTATTTCGAAGCAATAATCAACTCATGATCTGCAATTTCCTAGAATAACTATTTAATTAATTTTGAAATTTTAATTTATCTGTTCATATAACCAAATCTAATATTTTACAAGATAAATTTTGCATGTGTTACTATTATTTTCATTAGACGTAAAATCATCTCAATTTTATGCGCATTTAACTTATGTTCTTTTATTATATATTATATTCAAAATGCGTTTTATTTATAGTGTTCATCATTGATTTTAAACATCCATAGTTAGCATATTCTCAATATAACAAAAGTAAAATTCGATCAGATAGATCTCGTGAGAAAATAAAATTTAAAATAATATTAAAGGAAAAGCAAATTAATAATTTAATTTAGTAATAATGACTGACTAATAAAAACTGGAAGTATTCAATATTAAGATAAATTAATTAAATTCAAATTTCATCGAGGAAAATAATTAAATATTTAGTTCAAAAATTTTTAACTAAATTGAATTAATTTCTATTATATTATATTCTTTTTGTTTATTTAGAGATTGCAATCGATACCATTTATCTATTCAACTTATTTTCATTATTTCTTAATGAAAAATTTTTATGATAATATAATTCTAATGCAAAATAGATATCGACCATTGAACACATGAATTATTATTATATTAATGAAAACAAACTATACATAGTCGGTTATAAATAGCACTACAATAAATGAAAATAAATATCTCCGCAACGGTTTAATCAAATGGGCTGATTTTTTAATTAGCAATAGAAGTTTATTCAAAGTTTTTTTTTTCATACAGATAAGGTAATTAAATGCTATCATTTAGTGTTATTGTTGGTATCATGAAAGCAATTTTAATTGTTATCAAGTAAGAAAAATATATTTGTAGCATTTTATAGATAATTTTCAATTGTGATTTAAAGAGGAAAGTTCTTCAACTGATAAATCACTTTTGAATCGAGACTATAACAAAATGAGTTACGAATACCCTTAAAAGAATTCGCACTCATAGCTTATTGCTACGGAGATACTATACTTGCACGATATTTTTCTAAAATGAATGTTGTGGTAACAGAAGAACTGATTTTCGAATTTCTACTTGAAATTTTGCATAGAGACAGACTTTGACAAAAATAGTTTCTTATCAAAGTTTCAGATCTTTTCATTACTCTGGTCTTAAGATACAACTATGATATTGGTGTGTCTTTTACATCGTTCATATAACTGATAGATTTGATGTTCTTATTTCAGAATAAAAGTAAATGAAAAGACCTGCAACTACTTTCATTAAGGCTGTTTTTATGCAAGGTTTCAAATCGAAATTTAAAAGTCAGCTTTTCCAATGATCCACGGTATTGTCTTCCAAAATACCGCAAAAGTGCAGTATTTTGGTAGTAATAAGCTACGAGTATGAACTCTTTTGAAGGTATTTGTAAGTGATTTGTTTCTATATGATGCACATAGTCTTGACTCAAAAGTAATTTATCATTTGGACGACTTCCCACGTAAGAGAATGATAAGAGTCAAAACGAACCGTATGAATGATACTATATTGACGCATATAGAGAAAATTTTCAGAACTGATTAGTTTAAAAGTCAACAGGTACAAAATTTCGAACATTCAAGGATAGAACACTAGTTTTTGCAAGGAAACTGATATTTTAGTGCTTAAATGGCTACAAGTGTGTTTCTTTTACTAATGAAGCACGAATTTCAATATGTATAAACTGACTAGTTTTGAAAACTTGTTCTATGTGTATCAGAGATGGACAAAGTCGCACCGCGCCTCCCCGCGCCGTTGCTCACGCCTACGCTACACTAGTCTGAGCTTCGATGAGCGCATGCTTAGAGCATCCAGGTATTCGGTGGAGTTTGAGAAACTGATTGGTAGAGCAAAGAGAAAGAGAGATGTGCGTAGCGCCTAGGCGCGAGCAGTGGCGCGGGGAAGCGCGGTGAGGCGCGGTGCGATTTTGTCCATCTCTGATGTGTATCAATATAGTATCATTGGTAGAGTTCGTTTTGATCTCTTCTTATTATTCTCTTAGACAACAATTGAGAAATAACTATGAAACGCTTCATATATATTTTTCTTCTTACTTGACAATGAGAAAAATTTCTTTAGTACCGTCAAAAATATAACTTTACCGTAGTATTTGTTTACATTATCCGTATAAAACAAATACTCAAAATAAGTTTCTACTATTACCAACAAAAAAATTAGACTATTTGATCGACACTGTAGCGGAGATATTTTAATTTTTTATTATAGTGTTATTCACCAGCCATTCGATATGCCATTTTAGTTTTCATAGCTTAGAGAAAAGTCATGTTTAATTGAAATAATTTTATTATTTTTCTAGATATATTTTTTTTTCTTAATTTTTCTTTATCTATCAATAGCATTTGACGAATGTGATGTCGGATATTCCTACAGATAGAATAACACCGGTGCATTTTACACAACAAAGACAACCTAGAATTCCACCACAAATTGCCGATGGTGACACAATGGAACGACTTTTTCAAGCATTATTTTATCGTATTGCTGTTATTTATGCACGAGTCATTCCGAAATATATTCGTCGATTAGGAGAAACTGCGATACTTGTTATGGTATTTATTATATAGAAATTAATTAATCAAAGAATAATTTTTTCTTTTTTGAAATTTTTAGGCAATTTTTTGTATGGGTTTACTTATTTATCTTCATCTTGTATTCAATCAAAAACCAATGACATGTTTATCTTATTTACATAATGTATGGCCAAAAGATGGTGTACTTCGTGTTGAACTTTTTTTAGACACACCACCAAAAGATTATAATCTTCAACAATCTTATGCTAAAGAATATCAAAATACTTATATTTATAATCGTGATGATAATCCTGAAAATTCATCTTCATCAAAACAATCATCAAATGTAAGAAGAATACTTTTGCAGAGCACATTGAATATTTTTTTTTGTGTTACAGAATCTTCCAGTAGCGAATATTGCAAATGGAACATTAGAAAATTTTGTTTTAGAAGAATTTTATCCGAATATGAGTATAAATTTTTCATTAATGTGTCCCATTAAATCTGGGAATAATTTATTAATATACAATTCATTAAATGAAGTAATGAATAATAGTTCTCGATCAATAAATATTGATCAATTTGATGATGATGATGATAATGATGAAGATGAATCTTTATTTAATGCTCTTCATGATTATTTATTTAATTTTGATTGGCTTCAACAAATACTACTTGAAGAACAATATATTCTTGAATATTCACTTGAATACGGATTTTTACGTTTACCACCAAAAACTCGACAACGACTTAATATTGAAGTTTTACTGGTTACGTTAGGTAAGAAAAACAAACAATCATATTCTGCTTAAGTTTTATTTCAATTTTCAAAATTGATAAGAGGCAGGAAAAAAGAATAACTTTGCCTTTTGGTTAGCTTGCAGTATTAGGTCATGCCTAGCGCGGTAAATTTAATATTCTGACGAAGATTTTTTGAACTCATTTGTTTTAGTTTCTCACCACATATTAGCCGCAAGACTAAATGTATATCACAGAGCTGTCAGCATGCTATCGGACGAGTGATTCGGGACAAATAGCTACTCGTGACTTGTTCAGAGTTATTTTATAGTTGGTGTAACACACGACCTTTTGGATATGTGTTGCACAACGCAGCTATTTAGCCATGGCGGCCTCAACAGTGAAAAGAAATAGCATATCGGAATGTTTATGCTCTTGTAAAATGTGAATTATGATTAATTTCTGCATATGTTAATTTTATTTTAAGTTTGAGTAGAGACCGTGTGCACTCTGTAGGTCTTAACGAGCTACAAGTACTATGAAAAGGGTTTGGATTGCTCGCTTGTTACTGTTGAGATACTGGATTTTGGCAGTATTTTTAAAAATAGTACCGTATTCTCTCCTAAGAATAACAAGACAACAGAATTTCGACTTGAAACTTTACACGAGAACAGCTTTCAACAAAAATTGTTTATGGTAAAAATTTCAGATCTTTTAGTTGTTTTTATTCTAAGGTAAGGGTATAACAACTGTATGTTTTTTGTTTTGTTTATAGATAATTGAGATCTGTTCATTTACAAATTGTCATATCGAAATTCAAAACTCAGTTTTCCTATTGCTTCTGAGGGTCATTGTGACATTGTGTTTAAAATATAGTAAAAATTCACTATCTAGACAGTAATAAGTTGTCAGCTCAAAATTCTTTCTACAGCATTCATAGCTTATTAGAACCTACATTATGTACATAGTTCCGATTCAAAACGAATTCAAATTTCCTTCTTAACAAATAAAGTGATAGTAAAAATTTTTTCTAAGAATTATAAAATCTACTATATACATTGTTGACACTTTGCACTAACTTGATGATAATTTCAACAATAGAAAAAACAACAAATCTTATTCTGCCATAAAACATCATTCCACAAGACAAATAGAAGATTTTCCTTGAAAATTTATAATCACTATTTAAAGACTTCTGTTGTCGAGACGAGACGTTCTCTAAATCTCTACTGTTATATTCTAAATCACTCTTAGTAGGTCATATTTATTGAGGTTGAATTGTCACCATTGATTAGAACAATCTAGTAAGCGTTTTTATCAATAAAATTTATTAAGCTCGATAAAGTTTTCTTTATGGTCACTATCAAACTGATACACAAAAAAGTCCACAAAAGGTATTTTTAAATAGCACTTTTAGCTTTAGAAAAATAAATTTTTTATGTTCTTTCTTATAAAATCATATTTCATTAGAAATTTGATGGTAGTTTTTTTTCTTCGTTGATGATATTATTATCAACTTAGTTTCAAATGTCAAAAGCCATATAAACTTGATCCTACTAATCATATAAATAATTTCAATCAACAAAATAATATTCTTGTTTGGTTATATAGAAATAGTTTAAATCCATATAAACGAACTACTCTTACACTCAAAGAGTAGATAATAATAGTCACAATACATCTTTTGAACTTTTTAGTTTCTTCGAACACTGATTTGTTATTGTTTAATAACCAAAATAAGATTTCAGAATAATTTTTGCCATAAGGATATTTATTCTTTATCATATATATTGATTGAATACATAAGACGAAAAATTCTTTTTAATATTATTAATTTCTAAATATATATAATTCAATGAAATTAGATCTAATTTTATTTGTTTGTCGCTTTCTTTGATGAAGACATAACAAATAATACATGTTTTGGTGGTGGTCTTAGTCGATTTATGCTTGATCATTTTATTGGATATGAAGAAATCTTAATGTCTAGTATAAAACAATTGGCAGAAAAAGAAACTAATAAAGGTATATTAAATCATAGATGTACTTTAAATAGTTATAGTCAAAAAAAAAAAGACCATCTTTTAGGTTATGTTCGAAATGTTATGACGAATGATCATTTTCGTTTTGTGAGTTCGTTGCAAACTCATCGATTGTGGACATATTCAGTTGCTTTATCTATAATGGTTGTTTTTGTAAGTTAGAAAAATAATAAACAAATTTAGAAAAAAAATATCAAAGTTTCTTTTTTTTTATCAGACAATTAGTATTTCAATGCTTCTTCGATATTCACATTTTCAAATATTTCTTTTTATTGGTAAATAAAAAATTTATAAATTCGATCTTATTATTTTTTTCAAAAAAATTCAAATTAATTTTTTAGTTGATCTTTTACGTATGATTGAACATAATACATCAGTTGTATTTCCTGCTGCTCCATTACTAACTGTTATTTTGGCACTTATCGGTATAAAAAGCGAATTACTTTTTTTTTTGTTTTTTGTTTGAAAGAACTTATTTTATTTATTTTTTTGAAAGGTATGGAAGCAATTATGTCGGAATTTTTTAATGATGCATCAACAGGTGAATAAATTTGCTTGATATTTACCTCAATTATGGTGTTTTGATGAAATATTATCTAAAAGAAATGTTGAACGATATAGGCTAGAGGTTGGTATCCCCTTAACTACGGCCTGTGACAGATGCCTTAACGGCGCTTGCCTATCCCACGGTATAGATTTTACTGATATAGGATTAAAGAATGTATATCAACCATGTCTCGTTATAATAAATGTACTACTTTCTTGTGGCATTTCTGGAAGATTAAATAAAAAGATAATGAAGAAATATGTCTCAAACAGATAGAATAAAACAACCTGTCTGTAATTAGCGACAGTAGCTATATCATATTTGACATTTTAATCTCATAGGAATTGTCCTAAGAGCTGGTTTTTCTTTATTAATCTAGCTTTCTACGTCATTCTTGTCGTATGGATATCGGATCAATATGAAAGTATTTGTTGTCATACATCAATGAGTAAACGTCATTGGGTTCGGTAAGTTTTCTTTTTTTGAAATTTGGTTGATTTTTATTTTCTTTTTTTTTAAATTGAAGATTTTTTTATATATATCATTTTGCATTTTATGCATATCATGCACGTTATAATGGTCAATATTCTGCTTTAGCATTGACAACAAGCTGTTGTTTTATTCTTCATTCAATGTTATATTTTTTTCATCATTTTGAATTACCTGTTATTGAAGCACAACTTGTTCATATATTTGTTGATCAAAATATTATAACACAAACAATATCTACAACAGAAACAACAACAAACGACAGAAATAATAGAGAAGAAACTTCGACAATAATTTCTTGAAATATCTAGTTGTTATCATTAATTGTGAATATTAATTTCTTTAGTTACACTCTATGGATGAGTGTACATTTGAATATATAGCGGAACTTTTTATTTTTGTCTGTCATCGATATTCTATTTAATAGTGTGATTATATCTCTTTTTTCTTTTCTCAATGCGTGCTTTTTCTTCTGTTTTGTTTTTTTTTTTTTGCAAACAGTATAAAAAAACGAGTGTATTAATAAATACAATCATATGTATTTTCATTCTTGCTACTCAAGAATGAAGAAATCAATGAATATCGATCTTCTCAAAATAAGAACTTGTGATGAAATCTGAAGTGTTATTCAAACATAACATACATATATATTTATATATTAGTTCTTGCTAATTCATTATGCTAAATAAAGTGTGTAAGTGTCGCTAAATTTCAAATAAGAATTAGGTTTTCTATATTTAAAATATTCCACTGCGTAGTTGAACTAGGGAAACATATAGGTTTGTGCGAAGGCAGAAATTAACTGAAAAATAGAAGAATTCTCCTTTAAGAAAATGCTACAGGACTTTTATTACAAACTACTCGGCTTATATTCTTTTAACCTCATGTAAAACTAAGTAGACTGAAAAATATTTAAGTCTCGGTTGAAATTTCTATTTTCTGAATTTTTTGATCGACACTTGAATATTTTTCGTTCTAACTGATTTTATGCAAAGTTACATGAACTTCAGTTGAGTAATGTGTAACAAAAACCTCATCGTTTTTTCATAGAAAAAATTCACCATCATTTTCAATGACATCTCTAATTTAGTATATGCTTAGGAATATATACAACTCTGATACAAATGGTTTATATACATAACAACAATCATTTCATTAGTCGGACATATGAAAATATAAATTCTTTGCGTTATAAGACGTAACTCTTAATATTCATTAGATGTTATCAATTATTTTGAAACATTCATCGAGACAATTAAATGTCCTAGATAAATAAGAAGATTACACAAAAATGAATTGTCAATATTATTTGTAATATTTAGATTTTTTTCTAAATTGTATTGAAACACAATATGACTGTCATCAATGAAAGACATGACTTTATTTAAATAAAGTAATATAAATACTGTGCAACAAGAATAGAAACTTAATCAATTTTGGATTTTAATGAGAAACTGACATTTTAGCCGATTTATACGACCATCATTAAAGTATAATAAGCTTAACTTGATACATAATCATGTAGACTTGTATTGCAAACACAATCCGATGTATTTTTTACTAACGAAAATAGCACAACCTACACTTATCAATATTATTAGTCATTTAATGAATAATAGTAAACGAATAAGTGGTCATGTTTAAAGTTGATTGTACATATATCAACTAAATGGAAGGCATGATTTTCTTTAATTAGATTAAAACGAATAATTTTCAACAAGCATAGAGAATCGATAAATTAGTTGTTTATTTAATTTATCTCTATTCTTACTAGAAAATAAACTGTCATTTTCTGAAGCTTGTTCGTGCTCTATCACATAATACAATACGCTATAATATTGTACAAATATGAATAAGAGTGTCATCCTTATTTTCTTTATTTATGCAGTAATTTATTGTTGCTGCTTCTTCTTTTTCTTTATTACACAGACAATTACAAAAGATTTAGAGTTTTTTTTTTTTTTGCACGAAAAACAAATATATATATATATATTTTACAATATAAATAATAATGTCAATGTAGTTTATTAAAAAACTGTCGAACTCTTGTTCGAAATACAACACCACTAAAGGAATAAAGAAAAAAATTAATCGAATATGATGCATATGATATCAATTGTGTTAATAAAATGACTGTATAAAATAAAGGAACTATCATTTGATGATCGTCAACTATATTCGTATCATTAGCTAATAAATATTTGTTTTCAGTCTTAGTATAACCTTTAGTTTGAATAAAAACAATATTTTTCATTTCATGACTTGTTAAATTTGTTGCTTGTTGAAATTTATCCAGTTCAGAATGTTTATTATAAATTGGTGAATCAATACTAGTATAAATTTTTAAAGCAATAACACATAAATGTGCTGGAGCATTCAATATAAGAAAACATGTCGAAACAAGAACAAGCATACGTGTAACACGGATTGATTGAGTTGTTTGTGAGCTTTTATTTGATACAAAATCTACATCTTTTGATAATGATAATAATCTTCGTGAATTAAATGAATTCGATAATTTATGTTGATTTTGGTTTTTATAATCACGTTCTGATTTAGTTGATTGACGAGAAATTGATGATGAATGATTATTTGATAATATATCTGAATTTAGTTTTTCAATTTGTAACTACAAAAATATAAATACATATTTATATATACTACAAATTTTTATTTAAAATAAACTAAAAGAAATTCTCTATATTAAATAAACAGTTCCATTAAAATACAATTAGTTTATCATTATAAGCATACTTTCATGGATATTACTCTTTTATTTATGCCTCTTTGAAACATTATCTATAAGCATGTTGCTTTTCAACTACTATCTAACTTTCTATGATATAACAATATATTTTAGATGAAATCTATTATTATTTTCATCACTTTTTTTTATGAAATATGTAATTATATCGCTTTTTAACTTCCTCATTTTCTTCAGAGCATTATTTTTAACCTTTTCGTTTCAAACTGCTTCCGAAATTGTTATTTACGCCATATGGATCTCAATCTATTAATGCTTGACAGCTTCGAGAACCTGGAGAGCTGACAGCTACAATGATTATTATTTTGTTGAAATAACATATACATGTATGAACGTATTATAAAAATATTTATAAACATTAAGAATTTCTTGATAGAATATTTAAGTTTATCAAAAAAAAAAAGGATTGACTTTAGCTATTAAAAAATAATGTGTTCCATAAGCATCTCTGTCCTCTTGTAAAATATTATTGATACATTAAATTACTAAGACTTATGTTAACATAAAATATTTGACAAATCTCATTGAGTATATCTTCCTGATCAAAACAAACTAAGCCTAGATTTTCCTCGGAGTCATTATTCATACAAATTAACTTGTCTTGCATAAATAATGAATACAAAGAGCAATCATATTCCATTTATTCCGATCAGAAGGATGAATGTATTCATTTCTTGTTAAAAAGACATACCATTGAACTTGGTATTATACAGGCTTGAAATTCTGTTTCATTTGGAATGTTACATGGAGATTTTTGTTGACTTCTTCTTATTGAAATAGAACTTTTGTTACTTTTGATCGATGAAAAACTTGGACTTAATTGTTTATCAATATCTGTTTCAAATAATGTACCATGTGAAGTAAGTGGAGTACCATGAGAAGTAAGTGGAACACCATATGAGTAAGTTATTGAAAAACTATCTTTAGAACGAGTACTTTTTCTGAAATTATATTGTATACCCTTTCTCACATGTCTATTCGACTTTACTAATGTTGATTGTATATTAAAAGGTGAACGTGCATGTTTTCGAATCAAATTAACAATAAATAAATTGTATGTTAAAATTAAAGAAAATGGAATAACAAATGATAATAAAGCATCAGCAATAAACCAGCTTAATTTAAGTTCTTCATAACAATTAATATATGTATTGCTATATATTAATGTAATACAAAATGTTAAACTAAATATAAAAACTAATAGAAGATGAATAATTGGTGATGATCCTTCTTGAACAGCTGCTTGTAATGGATAACGAACAGCTGTATAACGTTGTACAGTAAATAAAACAGTAAAACAAGCTGAAAGTAATTCAGCTAAATGACTAAGAAATGAAATAATTAAACAAATACATTCAATTTTTCCACTAATAATATCTTGAGTAACTCGGATTAATAAAGCAATATTGTGAATAAGATCACTAAGAGCTAAATAACAATAAGAAAAAAAAAAAAAAAAAAAAAACATTTAATTTTTTAACAAAATATATTTCCTAATATGTTTAGTTTGTTCTTAGATCTACATAATGATGTTTGTTTATACTATCACTAAAATAATGATTATTACTTATTTAGAAAAGGAATAATGAATCATCTTTGAAGATATGAATGATTCTTAGATATTTACAAAAACAACAAGTTTTCGATGTCATCTAATAGAAGTTAAAGTGTTGCAGATGCAGCAGACCTTTTAAGCTTTTGAATATTTTATCGATTAATGTTTTTCTAAATTTAAACCATGTGAAATTCAAAAACAGAAAGATTAAATGTTAATATCCTGCAAACACAAGCATCAAGGATCGTGTTAAAGGATTAGAATTATTAGCATCATTTAACGAAAGAAAAAGAAAAGTGAATTCTATTCAAAACAAAAAAAGAAATCATAATCATCAAACAATAAAATATCAAAGGCATGTGATGAAAGGCTTTCTTTGTAAAACAACAAAGTCAGATAGACCATTAATTTAACTTCATCTCTATTCATTAATTGATATATACATTCAAATGACTGTCGCTCGAAAGAATTCCTTCAATTTATTAAGTATTTTTATCTGTTAGTGTCATAAACAATGAAAATGACTGTTTATGACATATTCAAGAACCGATGTTTTTTTTATAAATTGGACTTTAATTTCATTTTTCAGTATGCATATTACTTTGATTAGTTGCAATAAAAAAATAAAATTCTTTTTATTATGCTAAACGATAATTCATAAAAACGAATATTAAGCAAATTAGTTTTTCAAGATATTATTATTATATTTAAGTATTCCGTAAGATTTATTCTCTGCCTCTGTTTAGTCGTTGTGTTAGCGTGATTATCTAAACATGCAATAGATTGTGGCTTCGAAACGAAAGAAAATAATAGGAGGAAAGGAAAACATCATACAACTTGACAATTTGTATTATTTTGCACTTAAAAGTTCATTAACAAACTCAATTAGAACTATTCATTAATGATTCTCGTCTCATACATACCTAATGCAAGCAATGTCCATTTATGTCTAAGATTTTTTGTAACAAAACCTTTGGATAGAAATACAATAGTCAATGTATTAGTGATAAGTCCAATGCAAACTATGATGAAAATGTAAGGAATAGTAATTTGGACCAGAATACTATGTATACTACGAAATTTATCATGATTGTTTGGTATATTAATAGCCGATTTGATTGTTTTTGATATTACTGTTGATATATTTGTCATTATTAATTGTATCTAAAAAAAAAAACTGTATTCAATTAATTGTTTTCTATGGATATCCGAAAAATTGGTTTAACTTCTAATATACTTGATCAATGTCTTAAATATAGAGATAATAGAGGTTATAACTTGAATATATTTAATATATTCGAGATTGAGAAAATATTGGAAATGTTAGCTTATATAAACTAATAACTTCCGTACTGTACGAATGATATATTTTATTTGCACAACGCGTAGTTTTTGTAATCATTTAAAACGCCATGTAAGATCCATTACAGTTCTATCAAACAGTATAATAGGAGAAGAAAAAAGAAACATTCCAATTTTGCTGCTATCTTTCAACATAGGAGGCTATCTCTCAGAATTTTTCTATTCAAGCACTTGAGTTCATCGTATATACTGGCAAATTAAATATTAATCATAGCAGGCAATTTATATTACAACTTTATCAGAACATTATTCAGTGAAAGCTCGGAAACACATAACTATTGATGATTTCTTTAGGTTCATTCCATGTCTGATATCATCCAGTTTCAAACATAACACTTTGGTGATAGACGTACTAAACAGTTTAATCACTCAGCAATGACCGTTACAGTGTGGCAACGCCTTTAATATTAGTAGATTTTGGTAGTAGGCTTTAAAAAAAAAGTGATTCATAACTTCGACTATATTTAACTCACGTACAATTTTTCTTTCATGTATTCATACAGCCTTTATCTATCACTTTTTTTTTTAATACATTACATTAGTTATTTATAATATTTATGTATATATATCACAATCGCATGCAGCAATATGACCACTTCGCATTTTCTTTACGACACCTGCACATTAACCCTAGCAATCTCACTAATCTTCGTCAAAAGTATTCCATGTGCTATCATTTATCGAATTGCAATAAAGTTAAAAATCAACTCTTAAAATAATTAAACATTTTATTCTACATTTCAAACAATCAGTAAAATACAAACATAGGAGTACTTCCAAAAAGCTGTAACAATATGTTACCTTAAAATAGAGGTTACTAAAAACAATTGCAAGTGTATATAAAAGAGAAAATATATAAACAAATTTATGAAATTATCGTTTATTCAGTTTGTTTTATACATTCTGTAATATAATGCAATTCACACAATAATTCAATGGCTTTTTACAATTCTATTCTTATATGTTCGACATATTTAATATTTCTAATATATATAATATTTTTTTTGTTCCCATTGACATATCTCTTTATGTTGATTATATACAGATGAATATATATATATATATTCGCATCTTCAGTATGTTTAATATCTCCTATAACTTCATGATCCGGAAAAGCTCAATAGAAGACAAAGATATTTTCACAGAAACTAACTGAATTTCTAGGAAATGTATAGAAAACATCATATGACATACCTTCTCACTTGATGAAGTTTGTGACCTAAAATGTAATGATTGTCAGTATATAGAACAGGTTGTTCTTTATTTTTCTTCTTTCTTTTCGCCTCTGGTAATGTTTTCTTCCGATGTTAGATCTTTTTTTTTTCTTTCTTTCATATCTTTCCTGTTCGTCATTTTTTTTTAATGTTAGTTAGCATCTGCTATAATGAGAAGAGGATTAAAATTCATGTTTGAAACAATTAAAAACTAATTAACATGGAATATCAATACGATATAGAAGTTACTTTAAAATAGATTGTTAATTTTGAAAGATGTTAAATCTTTAAAAAAATTTCATGATTTTATATTAATAAATATCATTTTGAAATTGTAAACAATAATATCGTAGCAGTATTAACAACGAAGATTTATTCTTACTATTACAGAAAAAAAATGACAAGACTAGCATCATATACTTGTTTTACAGTTTTATTATCAATCTACTCATAAAAACTAACTGTGAATAGTTAAAGAATCTTGTATGTTTTCTATAGAATTGATCTCAAAATAAGACTGTATTTGACATGTATTAAGAAAGAAAAGAAGTTAGCAGTAAATATAATAAAACATAAAAACAGGAAACTATGAGACAAGACCGAACTATGTTTATAGTTTTGATAAATATTCTATCAGTAAACATAACTAATATTGACACGTATATTTGAGAGAAAAATTATCATTGAACGGTCTATTAATATAAATCATTGTTGACTAGTCATTATTCATAAATAAAATATAGTTATTTCACAATAAGATCTCTAGCATTTGGAAATTATTAAGTGGCTGTCTGGTATGATAAAAACACCTATCGAAAACCAATTAATTTCAAACATGATGCCAAATATGTGCAAAAATCGATAAATAAAATATAATACGTACAATCTTTATCGATCTTTCCTTAATTTAGCAAGCATTCAAGTGTAAAATCATTTAGCTCTCAAGGTATCAAAACATCTTAGAAACCGCCTATGATCTAAATAAAAACAGGTTATAATTATGATTATCAAAGTATGACTGAATAAAAAAACAAATTTTGACATTTCGATGAAATGCGTATTGCGTCTTTTTTTATATATTGCTGATGGCTTAAGGAAACGAATGAAAGGAACAGGAAATGTTTGGCAAGCGAAGTAAAAGATTATAACAGACTGAACAAGAGATAAATGACAGATAGGCTGACAATCATTATTTCTTATGTCAAATTTAATCGAATATATACTTGTATTTTATACAGATTTTCAATATCACAAATATGCATGAAAGGTATTCAAATTAATGTTTTTTTTTTAAATATGTTCATGAAAAAAAAAAAAAGAAATGATACTTTACAATTTGATATACAAGTTTATATTCATGTGTCTATGTCAAAAGACAAAATAATGCAGACAGGTCATCTGTTTCCTTTGAATCTTGTTACTCTAATAGAATCAATCCCTTAAGAAAAATTTTTTATCGTGTTTATATTCTTCTCTAGAATATCATTGAACAAATTTCATTGAAAATTGCTTTCTTGTGTTGTCTGAATCTCTTATTGCTCTAATTTGGCAAGGAAGTACGTTTCTAGTAGTAGTTAATAATAGATGATTATAGACATTTCTTCTTTTTTGTATTCATAGGATATTTCCTTCTAGATAATTGACAGTTTTTTTTCTAACGCCTAATTATATTTGACCTGAGTTAGTAAAAAAAGTGTCTGTCTATAAAGATATATGTTCATTAAAACATGAAAAGAAGAAAGTTTAGACAATACATCATTAATTTATTTTAAGATTCAGATATGATGCTTATTGCTCCGAAATAATATACCAATGCTAGAAAGACTTTTTGCAACTTTTTTTTAAAATAATATTTAGTCTTTCAATAAGGAAAAAAAAGAGCTTAAATAGAAAATGTATTAATTGAATTATTGCCTTCATCAGTGTTGATATATGAACTATTCACGAGTACTTTTTATTTTATTGCTGACATGACCGATGTCATGCATATATGAGAGAATTGAAAATTTCTGAAACATGAATAAACATAGCATAAAAAAATGTGGAAAAAAAATCATAAACTGTTGCAAGAACTGTTTTTCATCTTGTATTATTCAGTAGATCACTTTTTTCGATATATGGAATAATTATGCGATAAAGGAATTGTTATGTATGACATCTGTTGATAACTGACATTTTAATGAGGATTTTATTTTTATAATTTACTACTACTTCTTGATCTTTAACTTGTCAATTACTTTGTGTTTTCTAAACCAATGATTAAAAGAGAAATTACGTCAGATTATTTTTGGTTTGAATTTTTTTCGATTAACTATATTTTCTTTTTAATCATCTACATTTTTGTATAGATCTTCAATATTTAATATTATTTTTTATAGATTAATAAGAATCAAATTAAAAAATGCCAAAAAATAAAGGAAAAGGTGGTAAAAATCGTCGTCGTGGTAAAAATGAAAATGATGATGTAAAACGTGAATTAATACTTAAAGATGATGGACAATCTTATGCACAAGTAACACGTATTTTGGGTAATGGTCATATAGAAGCATTTTGCTTCGATAATACAGGTGGAAAAAAACGATTATGTCATATTCGTGGTAAACTACGTAAAAAAGTATGGATTAATCAAGGAGATGTTATTCTTGTTGGACTTCGAGATTATCAAGATGATAAAGCAGATGTTATTATGAAATATCTTTGTAAGAAATCAATTTAGAAAGAAAAAACAACAAACACAAACTTCTTTCTTATTTCTCTTTTTTTGTAGCTGATGAAGCTCGGGAACTCAAACGTATTCATGAAATTCCTGATAATGTGAATATCACCGAAACATCAACGAACAACAATGATGGATTCGAAGATATTGTTTTCGATGATAGACACAACAGTGATGAATCTAGTGACGAAGAAGAACTGCCAAGAAACGTAAATGTTCGTGCAGCTGCTGATGATAGTCTTTCAGAGAATGATTCAGATAATGATCATGACGATAATAATTAATCATCTTTTTCATGACAGTAATTTACTGTCATAACATTAATCTGCTCAATAAAAGTTGATTTATCTATTTTCTTGATTTTTGTCAGATAAGCAGTGTTACTCTTTTTTGTTATTATGAAACATCGTGCTCTATTAAATGATCGAAAAAAAGAAATATACAATAGATATTCTTCTTAGTAAATATAACTGAAAGGACTCGAAGAAAATTTAAATATGATTGTTCATGATATATTAAGTTATGAATTGTCAAGCAAAATAACTTCCTTCCCTCATCGATATTTGACACAAAAGTACTTAAAATACAAGACATAATAATGAGTTTTTCTTCTATAAAAGGGTTCTTTTCATACTATTCTTCAGTTCGGTAGGACGTCAACACGTGTTATTTTATATTGAATGCATCAATCATCATTACTCTTTCATTTGCATTTTGTTTTCTGTTAACTGTCGTTGTCATAGTAAAAACTAAACAACAAGCATCAAAAATTTTAATTATCAATTAGAACAGACGATGCAGAATAAAATAATTTCTTGACGCAAATTTTAATAATTAGATTTTTTGTTGAATTATAAGAAGAATTCAGAATTATAAAGAGGTGAATACAGAAAAAAAGCTAAGTTACTCCTAACTCAATGTCAATGAATTGCGTGTCCCGTCATGATTTGACAGTTGGAAGTCGGATTCTTAAAAATTCTTTGAGTAACTGTCAGTATTCAAAATATTATTCTTTAAAACTGCTGTATTAATAATTGGCATACAACGAAGTATTATTTACAACATGATTTAGAAATTTTATGGCATGAAACGACAATAGCTTTTGTTTCTATCTTAAACTTCGAATTAGAATTTTTTTTTAAGTACAAAAAGGTCTACCTTAATTAATTGTTTGAGTTTCATTAGATAAAATACATTATAAAATCTATATTGAACTCTAAACGACAGGGTGTGGATGTGATTTTGAGTGTGATTGCGAATGGGTGTGGGTATCAGTGTTGGCATTACTGTTCATGAAGAGTCAAACCACACCCACATCCACCCACTAGAGACCTGCAAAATGGTCACGATCACGATCACGAGTCACGGTCACGCGTGACCGTGACCCTGACCAGTCTGGGAAAATCTTCGTGACCGTGACCGTGACGTGACCATGACCGAGTAACTTTGGTCGTGGTCACGCAGATTTCTAAAACTTATTCCGTTTACGATTGAATTGTGAAATTAAAAGAAATATCTGTGTGTTGATTATGTTTATATTTAATATTAAATCTGGATTAAAGTTAACAGCATAAACAATTCGAGAAAAACAATAAGAATAATTAATAGAAATTACGGCACTACTTCTGAATTTTTTTCCGCTTTCATCATTATCACTTAAGGCTCCTTCCCCAGTCCGCAACTGATCCCCGCCTAGGTATGCTGAAATGGGATGAAATTTGGAGCATATGTTGAGGCTGAAGTGAGGAGGCTTTGGTTAAATTTTCAGCGCGATATCCTGACGTTGTTGAACTAATCAAGGGTCAAAAGTAGCTCATTTTGCGACAAAGATTTCTCGGTCCAGGCTCTGTCAATATATTTAATTTTTTTTTGTTTGAAAGAGCATAGCAGGATGCAGGCCACCACAGAGTCCTCTGTTTTAAATTCTTATTTTTTTAGCGGAAGAAGGAAATTACGAGTTCAATGACTGAAAAAACGCATCAAAAATGGGTGTGTATGTCTGTATACATAATAAAAAACAATGCTTAATTTAAAAAGGGCTGTATGGTATCATGCATCTCGACGTGCTCTTTCAAACAAAAAAATTTAAATATATTGCCAGGGTCTGGACCGAGAGTTCCTTGTCAGAAGATCGAAAAAACATAAAATGAGAAAAAACGAAAAAGATGTCGTGTTTTTTTGAAAAAAAGCTAACTTTTCGAATAGGGGTCGATAGAAATCTTGAAAAGTTTTTGGAAAAAAAGAGGTGATAGTACAAATTTTTATTGTTTATGAAAGATCTGAAGGCAGGCTATCTTCCCATCCATTTATCTCAATTTCAACATATTTGATGAAAGTTGACTGTTTTCGAGTAGGGGATGCTTAACTATTCATATTCACCTTCTTCAGTAGCTTTAACTTTTTTTCAGAATGTCATTATAATCATTGCAAGATTCTTCAAACGCATCATTATTTTTTTCTTTTGGCATAATTGTTGTCATTAGAGATCTACACAATCGTCACGGCCGTAGATGGAACAGGCACCCACAGCTAGCTGATCTGAATTTTAGACCGGCTAGTATACCGATAATTGTCGGTCTACGAGTATTTTTCTGGACTGCCGGTTTTTTACCAGTAGAACAGCATTTTACGGGTATACCAGTCGCTCCGGCTCACTCTGACGTGTTCAAAAGGGTACCGGTACCGGTCGTCAAAAAACTAGATTGGTTTCATCTATGGTCTCAGTCACGCGTGACCGTGACCGTGACTAGCTTTGGAAAATCATCGTGACCGTGACTAAGTAGTTCGTGACTATGTCGTGACCGTGATTAAAAAATCGTGGTCACGCAGGTCTCTACCACCCACACTCACACTCACACCCATACCGACACCCACATCCACCCATACCCACACTCACACACACACCCACACCCGCGAACAACTCGAAACTAGTGCTAATATTTCAAACAGCCGACTTTTCAAAGACGCTCTTAACTACTTTCGTGAACACTCACAAATCTATGTCATTTACCTAATGACAGACAATTGACGAATCATCTAAAAATATCTAGAAGTTAATATTTCGCTCAATTTTAATTAATCAGACATTAACAGAATAATTTTGTTCCTTCCAAAGAGGATGAGATGTCAAATGCTGAGTCATAATAAAGAAAGGACCTATAACTTTTTATGACCTCGATGGAATTCGAACTGGTTTCTTTTAGATGATGGCTTCACTCTGACTCTATAAGGGTTGTATTTCAGTCCACTATTTGCATGCATATATTGCATAAATAAAGACAATTTACAGAGAGGGGTCGAAACTTTTGGACCATCCTTTATGTATTTTAACCTGAAATAATCTACAATTATTTAGAAAAATCTAAAAATATGAATATTCAATGAAATGTTATTTACATTTGATTAAAATTCAACTTATATTCAACAAAATCTTGATGTATGATTTCATTCTAGATTATATCTCAAAATAAGAAAAAAAAATCGTAAAAGTGTTTTATGAGAACAAATATGGTACGTAATTTGTATCCTATTCACACCCCTACTATGCTAATCATTAATAGCTATTAACTATGATCAATGTCGACTAAAATTTGTTCTTAAAATAATTCACTTCAAAAGGTGTATAATAGCTATTTATCAAACGATAAATCATTGTCTCATTTACCATTGTGAAAATAGGGTAGCATTTGAACCCATATTTATACACGAAGTTTTAAATTTTGAAAAAGTTTCAATAAAATCTTAATTACAGATATCAAAAAAATTTCTTTCTTCTTATCTAACAATCGCACTGATTTTAACATAAAATATTTCCTAACATAACAGTAAGAATTCCTCACTGAGCGAGGTTTTTCACGTGTACTTAAATTAAACTCTTGATACGTTGAATAATGTTGTCAATGTCTACATGCAAATTGAGAGCCCAGTTATGAATAGAAGCTTTCGTATCAATATTAAGAGAGCTCGCATAAAGGGCTAAAGAGCCGAGGCAGTATTCAAAACTTAGATCTTTGTTTTTTTTGTATGTACCCGAAAGGCGATTATGTTAAAATCATCTAACCCCAAAATTGAATTCATTTGAATGTTTTATTGTAAAAGTAATTTTGGTTGACTCTCCAAATCTACTTATTTACTGTCAAGAAAATGATAATTAATTGTCTCATAAATGTCTACTAGTATAATACTTACATAAGTCAGAGGATTGTGTCACGCAATATGTGTAGTATCAAAAAATAGATCATCTAAAGCTGAGAAAAACTGAGTTATTTAAAATATCGTAAATCATATTATTATTTACTGAACTAACATGAATGGAATAGGTCACAATTCAGCAGTATATAATATCGATGTGTACATAGTATATCTACTGCCATTTTTCGAAATTAAACGAAGCCAAGGTAAATTCTTGACATGTTATATAGCGTTTGATCCTGTATAAAATGGTAAAAGAATGTCGAAAAATAATTTATCTTCAAAGCAATATAAATCTTACACTATCAATAAACAGGTAAACAGGCATAAAGAAACCATTCTTGAGCACTATTCAGTATCCTTCATTCATGAAAATTTGCATATCTAAATAATTAAAATTTTTATCTTGACTTTAAGTATATAGATAGTTTTCGTAAAAAACCAAACAATAATTGTTTTCAAAATCGGATAATAATCACCATATTGATAAAGTATTGGATAATGCTCGCAGTCGCATGATTGTAACTTATTATCAATCGTAATCTACTAGTATATTAAGCATGTTTTTACTAGAGAATTGAAGAATCCATGGTAAGTGTATGAAATCGAGAGGTCTGTCATACCACTAAATTATCATTGATAATGAACTTCAGTCATATGTCTGTGATTAACTTCGTAATGTTCTATCAATATGAATGATTGTTCATCCAATTTCGGAAAAATTTTTTTTGAGTCTTGAAAGAATTATCTATATAGTTCCAGCCAGAATGAAATCCTAATTTCTCTGACATTCAAATGTTTATGAGCGGAGGATATTGAAAAGTACCGAAAACCGTTTTATTTGAGCTTGTTTACCTGTCTGTTGATAGTCTAAGTTTTATGATACTTTGAAGGTAAAATTTTTTTAAATATATGTTTACTTAATTGTAAAGAATCAAAAATTCAGTTTGTTTTTTGTTTGATTTCGAAGAAATAGCAGTAGATATAATGTTAACACAGGAATATTATAGACTTGAATTGTGATCTATTCCGTTCATCTTAGCTTAATAAATAAATCACATTCAACATTTTCTATAACTCATTTCTTTCAGCAATTGATGGTCTATTTTTTGACATATTGCATGAAAAAATTCTCTGACGCGTGTAAGTATAATCCTAGTAGACATTTATGAGGCAATCAATTAATATGTTAGTTACAGTATGTAGATAGTACTGAAAAGTCAATCAAGATTAACTTTATAATGGAACATTCAAATGAGTTCAATTTTTGGGTTTGATGATTTTAGATGATAGTCTTTCGAGCCCATGTAAAAAAACCAAAAAATTTAAACTTTGACTGGCGCTTCGAATTCTCGAATGATCTTCAATAATCTTGTGAGGCGTATTAATGAAAAGTATATTTCAATGTATACTATTCAATCGTCCTTGTCGAAAAGCTGCTTAGTAGCAGTAATGTGTACTGCATCAAGTATTAAACAATCTTGCGTTCGACTTTTGTCGGTGGCGTCAATCTCGTTAAATCTGTATAATCAAATGTGATTTGCAGTTTGGTCTAAAGTGCTGTTCATCGCTACGATTCTGTGGAACAAAAAAATCTCTAATTTGTTTTGTTTGATTCAGTTAACGTGAACGGGAAAGTTTCTTTAGCATGAACTATTTTCAGATTAATACTTATTACATAACACATTGTTCGAACGATCATAGAATTTCTAGTACCAGCAGTTCATGTAGAAGAATACATCGTGTTTCTTAGACTCTACTTTTAAAATCGAATCTTTCATTAATGCTTTCAAATAACGTATGAAGAAAGTTTTTTAGAAAGAAGACTACTTTGATATGTCTATCATAAATTTTTAGATGATATTTCTCGCGTTCATGATTTTTTATAGCAATGAAACTTGATGTGACAAATGGCCTAAGAGTAAAGGTTGATCTAACTTCATGCTTTTTGGTTTTTTTCTACTATTTTAGCTTTTTTGTAACATAAACGGCGAAGAAAAGTGTTTTGAGCTGCATAGTGATGAGTCAATTTCTTTTCTCTAAATGTTAGTCTATACAAGATAAATGCTTTTCAATGATTTTAAGTCTAGTTTTTCCTTATTGTTAGCTATATCTCCATATTTTTGTTTTTGTTTTTATATTTTCTATATAAATCTATTGACAAAGTTGTTTTGACTGTATGCTATTAGGTACATTGCATTGTTTTATGGCTGTTAGTGTATGTCTTTGATGAAACTATACTTTTTATTTTACTAAAAGACAATGATTGTTAATGAGGGCGGTTACCAGTGTGACGGTTAAAGTTGATTAAATTATAACTGATCAACTGTTAAGTCAAAAGGTTCATTGAATTGTAGTCATAAAGTGTGGTTTTAAACGATCAACTATGTTAACTCGATCAAAGTTTTGAATTTTTTAGTAGACTTAATCAAGTTCAAATAGTAATCATTTTGCTTTACTTGACATATTTGATAGAATAAATAAAAATATATGTACTTCATTGTTTTTGATTTTGAAAACTGAATAGTCTTCGTCTATAATTTATATTTTCTCGCATTTATAAGTCGAGCGTGAATGCATGTGTAACAAAGTATATTTTTCATTGTACAATTAAAGATGATCTTTGCAATATGAGCAGCTGAGAATAGTATTTAAAAATTGAAACTACTCTATTCTATTTCTTACTCTATAAAAGGACAATCATCTTCAATATATGTTGTGAGGATATTTAGATCATTTTCTCTGGTAGTATAATCATGTATATTTTATTTAGATATGAAATGACTACATCAAGTTCTTGTCAGTGCATTCATATAGAGCCATCATCGCGTTTCTCAGCATATTCATCGTTCTATCTCATTATTATATGGATGAACGATAGAAGAGAAACGAAGGGATAAAGAAATCGAAGCAGCCAGAGCAAAGATATATACTTCCTACAGTATTCTTAAGGGACAAGTAGGCGGTGGCTCTTTGAGGCCTTGTGTCAGTGTACCCTACTTATGGCATGGATATGCCTAATAGTTTTATTTAGTCTCAATTTATGTATAACAAAATAAGGATAATAATCGAATTTGAATCGAATAAAAAATCATTATAATCAATAAAAAAAAATAGGCAAAAAAATATTGGTTTTAATTGATTTTTCTTCGTAATAAATGGCAAAATCTTTAACCTATTTCTTTTGATTTACATGAATTTTGATGAATTTTATTCATGAAGTTTTAATCGATAATAATCGAAATTTATCAGAATAATCAATGAAATTTTGATTATAATCGATCACAAAATGATTAAAAACTGATTTACCGCATATGATTTTTAGCTACTTTAATCGGATTTTTTACTAGCTTTTTTTTATATCGGGAGTCTTGAGTAAAGTTGAAAATTGTATTGATTAATGACTATAATAAAGCTGATTCTAAGTAAGGTTCAAGCTTATAACTATGGTAGAAAGTTATAACTAGAGTTGACAATTACAATAATATCAACATTCGATCAATTTACTCTATTATGAAAGTTTCAAAGACATACTCTTAATTGAAATTCATGTATGCTTCATAAATTTATACTCAAGAAGAATGAATGTAATTTCCGCTGTTTCTTCGTAGCTATGAACAAAGAAAAGAACTCTTAATGTTGCACAATAAAGAATGCATCATTTCATATTATATTCGATGGGTAAATACGAGAAAACGTGACTTGGAGACGAATACATGAAAAAACACAACAAATAATCTATAAATACTAAGTTTTAACGTACAGAACAATGAAATACATATATATTGATTTATTCTATCAAACATATTCATTAAATCAAAATAATTACTATTAAAATTTTATTAAAATCTATTCAAAAATTTAATCGAGTGGACATGACTGATAATTATAACCCAAGTTATAATCATTTTCATTTCTTGCAATTTTTTCTTAACTAACAACTTTCTAAAAAGAACCTTTTAGACTCCCATCCGGAAAACAACCATCCTCATTTTTGATCGAATTAACCGAAACTCTTCATTCTTGCATCATTTTGTAGAGTAGAGATAATCCTCACATATGATATATATTGATAAAACTTACTTGATGCAGACTTATCTGAAGAAAAAGAAGAATTTTGCCTCTTCAGAAAATTTTTTTAGGTCATGTCGAGATTTACTTATAGTTCAATAGTCAAAAGTCATAGAAAAACTATAAGCGCTTATTCTAAAAGTGTACAAAATTCCAATTGTATTCAACATCAAATCAATTTATCACGTGCCACCTAGTGTTAGCACATAAGATCGCATCCTGTTTCATCGTAGGATGGTTCATCCAAAGAGAGCAAATCTGGACACAGAGACGAAGCGTCAAACATATCTAGATGTCAAGATACTTACTATGAATGCATCCTTTTTTTCACACAACTTTCCACGAAATTGTGAAGCTTACTTTATTTTGAAGAACACTTTAAAATAGGAAACGAACTGAATATGAATTAGTTGAATATGAATATAATGTTAAAATAAGTGACGATAGTCCTACATGAGCAGATAGCTATTTTATGAAGCAGTTATATGAGATTTTTGAATGCCATTGATATTGAAACTCATTTTATATTTTTACTAGTTTTTGCTCATTAAAATGCAATGTATTAAAGAAAAAACTTTGCAGTAGGTTATATATGTGTTTGTTGTATATGAAATGTGTGTTATCATTTCTAATTTGGTTCTGTTTATTTAATGAACTGTTATTTACTAAAAAAAGAGGTGATATATTTAAACAAGCAGGCTTGCTCGAAAAGTTTATATTATGCGTCCAGAAATGGCAGAGAGCCGATGAAACTGAACAGAGACAAAAGAAGGGATTTTAGAGGTGTCCATAAATGAGAGTTTTACCTGAATATCCTTTATGAATGATCCATTCACTCACTTTGACGAATACTATACTTTGAATCGTCTTTGTCTGATGTTAATTTTTGGAAGTTTGTTTCTTTGAATTGAATTTGTATAATAAACAATCATGTGTTTTACTAATTGATAATAAGAATTCACAACAGCATTTCAACATTATACAATGGTGTCTTATTCAATCAAGGAAGGAATGCTTTGATTCGCTAGGGAAATCATATACTTATATTCACACATAAGAACAATTGTTTTTTTTTTTAATAGACAGCACGCTGCCAGTTATTTATTTATCATCATGTTACGTATTTTTTCTTTATAAAATCGAATAAGCTAGTATGATAAAGATCATAAGATTATGCTTTAATATTGTTTATTATTGTTTCATGTTACTTTTTTTCTCTTCCCTGCTTTAGAGCAAAAAGACTGTTTTTTGCATGTACATCAGTGTAATTTTCTATGATAAAACTTTTACAAGAACCTTGTTAGTTATTTTCGGCATCTTCAAAAAACATTACACGCAAAACTTTCCAATATCCTTTAAAAGTACTTTTAACGACAAATAGATTTTATTGATGTTCTAGACATAATTTGTTTGTCTCACTTCTCCAGGATGTTCTCATTCTATTACGTTTTTTATGAGATAAGAATTAAAACAACTGTAGAAATATCAGACCGAATTTTTGAATCTCGGTTTCTTTTCTTAAAGACCGTGATAGATATAACGACAATGAAATCTACTCTATTAGTTTTTTCTATTTATCAGAAGCGAAAGTTCGAAGTATATTGACAAATTAAAATTCCGTAGAGTGGTGTTGATTTATTTCTCCCTATAGAATTAAATAAAGTATAGAGTGCATCCAAGAACATCATTAACCGGCTTGTAAAACATTACTTTCAATTAGTAAAAGCAGTTATATTATGGTTCATATTTTAATCTTACAAAGAGTGTACTAATAGTTTTTCTTCCATATAAATGAAAGCACATCATTTGATATGAACACAATTTATTTATTACCTTTCATTCTTTGATAATCTATGACAAATATTATTCAATTATAAATTTAAAAAAACGAGATATAACTATTGAAATCAACAACAACTTTAAGTAAATAAATTAAAAAAAATACAGATTTATAAGAAAAACATATATCTTCACATATACAAGTAGAGCAACAACAGCTACTTAACAAAATAAGATTGATTTAGTATTTCTAAGCCTCTTTTTTTTTCTTCAAAAATGATAAATTTTAATTCCTCACAAACCAATTTAAGGAAAACCAATAATGTTTGATAATAATAATAAAAAAACATACCAAACGACAACACTCACTCTTAAATCATTAACGATGACCTTGACAAACATAAAAATAAGCATTCCCGAAGGATAATTTAAAATCAACATGAATATAATTATCTTGATTAAATATAGTTCTAATCCAGCATCTTTGTCGATATTTCAAAATTTAATTTACATCATGTAATGCCACATTAATTTTCTCATATATTTACCAATATCAACGACATTGTGTACTATAATCAAAACACATTTTGAACTTATATCACCAATAAATTATTGATTTTCAAAAAGACGATATTTTATACATCAACAGTTTTCTAAGCAAAGTCCGATATTCTCGTGTTTAAATTAAATGATTTTGATTTTTATCACCACTACTATAAACTATTTCCACATAATTAATATTCTTAGAAAGTATTATTTTGGATAGTTAATTTAGATAATTTTACATGAATACTTCACATTTTATTGCATCATAAAACTATGAAAAGACTACGAAAGCTAAAATCATAGCCTAAGGTGTTTTTTTCGAAGAACTATGACCTATATTTCTATTAGCGATGTTATGAAAAGGGAACCAATCAATTTGTTTGCCACCCCGATGGAACCATCATAAATTACGGTGCTAACTTAATTAGATTCTAGTTCTTGAAACATGTATGAGACTTCTACTACTGCTATGTTCTTTATCGAACATCCAAGTTTTGTTTCGCCTCTCTATCTTACTTATATCAAAGATTTTTGAAGTAATATAAGAACAGTAATGTTTTATAAGGCAAAATGTCGATTGAAGACTTCCAGATTACGTTTTATAAAGAATCGAATAAAAACGTATCTGCGATCAACAATGACACAACAACGTTTTGATCATATCATTGTTCTTCATATTTGTAAAGAGAATTTAGACAAAGCAGCTTCGAACAGAGTTTACTCTAATTTCATTTAAAAAAAAAGACAAACAGAGGTTTTTCCAATCGTAACTAGTAATGTTTTTTAGTTCTAATCATTTTCTTTTCTCTAGATTAGGTTTAGTTTTTACGTTTATGTTGATTATTCGTTAAAACAGTTGCTAATATCGTATAAACTTTTTATCAACTTGAAAGCATAGAAATATATGGATGTAGAAATATTTCTTTAATGAGAATCATTATTAACTTCCAGTCTCCGGTAGATTACAATTGTTTTACCATCTATGATGAAAACTTCAAATTACACATACCATCGTGTTCTTCTTCTTGATGTACTTATTTCGGTCATATTATTATCTTCTTATTCGAAAGAAAAGATCACGCATAAAAACTATGATTATACTTAATAAATATTTAAAACAAAATACTATTTTTCATTCAGTTCAATAAGTAGTAATATTATCTTATATTTTATAAAATTCTAAACAATAACTGAACATTTGAATTATAAATAATAGAATATTTATCATCTTTTCTAATAATAGACAAAAGAAATCTAAAACGTCATGCACAAGACAATCGATACAATGTTATCCTTTAGACTATTGAGATTTTCCACGCGTTTTTCATTGAATAGTTTTTTTTTTTGTAGAAAGAGTTTCATATTCATCAAATCCTTTTTGCATGTTTCACACCCAATCAAGATTTCATTCAATAAAATTATATCGAATTGATCATTTCGATTGAAAACAATAAGAGAATAATGTAAGCTTATTTTTTATTGATTCTGATAGGTTTCTCTGCAAGGATAACAGAGTAGTTGTAAAAAGTTCCATTGTCTGATAAAACGTAAATAAACTCCAATTTTTCTACCTGATATTTTGACTGTTAATAGAATTCGGGAAACTCTGATCATCAGTAACAACTCAAGGTCAATAGGTCGTAATGCAAAGAATTTACCATGAAAATATTTATGCTTTTCTTAGAATCCGAGAAAATCTTTTTTGACACTTTACTGGTTTTCCATTATTTAAATCCGTTAACCTCTATTCTTTTATTAAAAAATAAAGACGCGCACGTCTGTCTTGTGCCAGCGATAGAGTATTCCAATTCATTGTAATCTTGAGGCGGGAGAAAACAACCTTGGCATGAGTCTCATCTCTGTTGACGACTGCGATCATGAAGTTTTCGATAAAAACTTGATTAGAGCAAAGCATTTATTGAAGACTCTATGGCAAGCGGGTGCAATTAGCTGAAGATATTGGTCACTTTTACCACCGTTTCCATCAACTCTCATACGGAGATAACCAAAATATTACTTCATAAATCTGGCAAAGTAAAATTGTTTGACATGACATCTTTTATTGACGATAGAAGCAGTACTAAACTGTCGCATGAGAGGTCTACGATCATAAGATTTATCTTCTATGTTGAGATATCGTCGTCTGAAGAAAGACTCTATGTTAACCCTCTAGCTCCTCCATATAAAGGTGGAGCAAATCTTGATTAGTCCTTGCGATCAGAGTTCAACATGCCATATTTATAGTCAAACCATAAAATGAAAGGATTAAATTTTGAGTACTTTCAACCTGGTAGCAGAACTTTTTAAGTCTACTGTATTTGCGGATACGTAAATGAATTATTTTTCACAATGGCTTATATTCGTTGTTTTGAGAGAAATGGATATGAATAGAAGTAGCAATCAACATGATGATAATCATATTGATTCTAATCAACGCAATTCGATCTAAATTCTATTCAATTGAATAAAACTTCCAGTAGTAGACATACGATTCAAATAGCGAAGCTGAAAGATCGAAAAAAAATGATCACGAGACGCATCAGCTTGCTTTTGTAATAGTACAGAACTTTTGAAGAAATTGTTCGAGTCTGGTACTATGAGTGATCAGGACTATTCAAGGAGTTGGAATGATAATAAAACAAGAGGAAGGATGACTACATCACGTACTTAGAATCAAGCATCTTTCTGTTGTCCGGATATTTGTCATAGTCAGTGAGATAAGAAAAGATATTTGATATTCATTTTAGAATCTGAGTAAAACATTCAGATCATAAATAGAAATACACTTTAATATTCTCTTGCATATTATGTATCATTCTCATAAAAGTCATTACAACATCAGTTTTTTCAAGTATTTATTGACAAATACTACATCTATAAGTCATGTATATCTGATTGTTAGACTTACGAAATTCTTACTTCTTTTGTTGTTTTTATAGTTGTTTATGAATTCTGGTGTTTGTTTCTCTCTAACGTGGTTAATTAACGAAATCTTACATCACTTTTTCTTTCATTCTCTACATAAAAAGCTTGCTCTAACTGTTATTAGATCTATAGTTGATCTCGTTGTTGTATAATTCAACATTTAAAATTTAGAAAATAAAATGCCAAAAAACAAAGAAAAACGTGGTAAAAATGAAAATGATGATGTGAAACGTAAATTAATACTTAAAGATGATAGACAATCTTATGCACAAGTAACACGTGTTTTGGGTAATGATCATATAGAAGCATTGTATTTCGATAGTACCAGTGGAAAAGAAAGATTATGCCATATCCATGTTAAACTACGTAAAAAGAAGTATGAATTAATCAAGGAGATGTTATTCTTGTTGGACTTCAAGATTATCAAGATGATAAAGCAGATGTTATTCTGAAATATCATGGTAAGAAATAAGTTTATTATTATTATATTATTATCATTTCATAAAAATTATCGATTTTTTATGTTGTTTCTTTTTTTATAGTTGATGAAGTTCGTAAATTGAAACGTTTGCGTGAAATTCCAGCTAATATTAATAGTTCTCCTCTACTAACAGATGTTAATGATGAATTGGACCAAGTCATTACTTTTGACGATAGATATAATGGTGAAGCATCAAACAATGATCAGAAAGAATTACCGTATAACATAGGAAACGAACTAGCTGGTAATAGTAGTCTATCTGAAGAAGAATCACACGATGATGAAGATGATAGTATCAATTTTTTCTAATCTTAATCAAATGACAAAAAAAGACTGGTAATTTAAATAGATATTATTAACCACTAACAAAAAAAAGAAAACAGAAACTTATGCGCAATAATCGAACAGCAACAGTCTTAGGATCGGACTGAGAAGTGAATGACTGGTTGTAGATATTTGATTAGTGCACATGCCCTTTTGTTATCTTCGATGTTTCGTTTTCGAATCGTGTAAAACAATTATATATAAGTAAAATCTTTAATAAACAAGGAAATCAATTCAAATTCAGATCATTCAATATATTTATTTTAATATTTTACACTTAACAATAAAATGAAAAACATATACGTATTATAATGAAGATAAATGTCTTGATACATCACTTATTCGAAGCAGAACTCATATGAAAATATTTGTACTTGTATTTTTTCAAGTAAAAAGTGCAAGAACAAATATTCATCTAGGATATTTAGCACTTATATTTGTACTTCAAGGCACATACTTTGGTGCTTTCTCTTTAATACAAAAACCTGAACTTTCAAGTTTTTCCTTGAAATTCGAAATAGTGTCGTTTTTATTGTTTGAATTATTTTTCTATATGATATTACAAATAGAAGTGCGTAGCAGGAGAAAATATTATACTCGGGCATTTGTAAACAATCAGTACGTTGAAAATAATTAGATGCAACTTTTCTTCGTTTGATATCTACATATTTATTTCATTTCAAAATAGCGGATCTGGTCACATTTGCTGAAGACATTGTTTATTAGGATTAAAAATGCATTGTTAATGTGGCAATCACTTTCAAAACCATACGGCATAAAATCTCGAATCTTAAAGGTTACACTGTTGCCATCAGCAAAAGACGTGTCAAATATTAAAACTGACAGAATTACGTTGCTTGACCGTTCACTATATACATATATGAAATTAAAAAAAATTAAGAATTATAGGGTTTTGATCATTGTTCAAAACTTAAGACTTGTTTAGATACCGTTTTGTATATTTCCTATGTGTTGTATCAGAAATGAAAAGTGATCATCTTAGAAACATTAGGAAAATGGATAGATCGAATGAATTTGAGATAACTCTATAATTCTTTTAAAGCACATCGTAATCTTCCACGTAGTAAATATTTTAAAATGATTAGTACTATATCAAAATGGATCTGATAAACTTCATGTATTTTTTGTTTAGTATTCTTAGGAACAATGAATTGGTTTAAATCTATTTTTTAGACAATTATAACATATGCTCAAGAAATCTCTCATGAATATTCCATTCTAAAATTTCTCCTACATGTCATCGAGTTTTATTTATCTATGACAGTAAACTGAATGCACAGAATCTTTTATGGATATTATTCAGCATTTTGAAGAAACTTGAGCAATGAAAATAGGCGATTTTTACAAGTGTTTTCACGTAACTTAATGAACCTATGAACGAAAAAAATTATATTAAGAGATTCTTATTTTCATTTAGTTTTTGATAAGATGATATCACGATGATCTTAAAAACTTCATTAGAGGTAGATGACATTACAAATGGCACACCATATATTTATACATTAGATAAATATGTCAATTATTTTATTCATACTTAAGTACAAGTACATTTTTTAAAGTAAACGTAAATTACCTTTACTTTCTATATTTCTATTTGTCCTAGCTCTGATTTGAAGAAGTGTACTTTTTTTAAATAAAATCTCACTATTAATAAACCAAAAAAACTTAAAAGAATAATCTGTCAAAGTCTTAAGAAAGTCATACATTGACTAGTGAAACTAATATCAAAATATGGAGTATTCAATAGATTTAGTTATTGTTTGAATTATTTTTCATAAACATCAAAATATGCATGTTTTTTTTATCAATTCCACGTTATTGAAAACAAGAATCATCGTTTAATGAGTTAAGTTCTTATAGATAAATCTGTACATTGCAGTAAATAATATAAACATAAGTATATTTTCATTTATTATTTATTGATAAAAGTTTCATTACTAAAACTGACAAAACATATTTGAACTGGCTTCCAGAGAAAACGATACATTCAAAGGAATAATATGGTGTTTACATTTAAGTAAGTTATATATGTCTATCCATAAAATAATATTTACTAAACTGATTAGAACATGTTACATATAATATTGGATTAATCAAAAGAAAAACACTGATGACTACTTAAACCACATGGTACATGAATACAACAAATAAATTTTAAAAATTCTTTTTTCATTTTCGGACTAACCCACCAATATCTATGAATACATAAATACATTTCCTTGTTTTTTTTTTTGTTTACCTCTAATACAAAACAACAAATAAAAGACTATATAATTAAAAACGTAAATTTAAATTGAGATCAGATAATTTCATATCTTTGATTTTTTGTGGTAAATTCATTTCTTTTAATGCTGTCATTGCTTTATTTGGTCCGGCTGTAATACCAGCTTCTTGTTTTTCTAATTTTGATTGTTCATCAAAACGTGCAACTATTTCATTCATATTTGTTTCTAAAACCATACCACCTAAACACATTTCTTGTAAAATATAATGAACTTTATCAACATGAAATATTAAATCAAGTTCACATACATTCTAAATTACGAAAACAAGAATTCAATTTGAATTTTCTTACGAAAAAAAAAAAAAAAAAGAAATTTACTTCAAAACATTTATCAAGTGTTTCAACAAAAACTTGAATTAAATCAAGTATGCCTAATTCACTTTCTGAACTATCCACACAAAATATAAAATATAGTGTTGCATAATGACGATATATTAAACGGTAATCATTTCCACCAATTAGTGATCCACCCTCAAGAAAATTACAAACATTTTCATCACGTTTTGATACTAATTGATATGTTTCTCGAACAATTTGTTGTTGAATTTCTTCAGGATAATGTTCGAAAAATTTTATTAATCTTGGTTTAGCTGAATTATTAAAGACAAGTATTGCTTTGATCATGATAGAATAAACATACTACGTAAATTTATATCTTAAAAAACAATCTAAAAAAAAAATTGGTTGTTGTTCTAAAAATATATGGAGAAACGCAAAGGTCAAGGTAAATATAAAAAAAAGAATAATAAGCAAGTAGGGATGCATTGAAGTAGAACGTAAATGGATATGTGCATATTCATTTATAAAAAAAAATGGGTAATAGAGGCGATAAATACGAAACCTTATCTGATAATGATATACAGGCTTTAAGTGCACAAACTCAAATACCACCACATATTCTTCAACAAATTTATCAGGCGTTTATGGAAAGAGCAGGAAGTGATGGACGGTAAAGAAAATCATTAAAATAAAAGAAATTTATTTATTTATTTTTCATTTATAATAAAGTATGGTAGTAACTGATTTCAAGAAAGCTTATACAGAAATAAATCCAAACGCGAATTTTTTCACTCTTGATAGTGATGCAGAACGTATGTCTTTTTTTTCAAATTTACTTTACTAATTTTTCATTAATTATTTTTAGGAGTCTTCGTGATGTTTGATTGGAATCATGATGGTAAAAAAAGACAAAACAAAAATGTATGTGTTAAGAACTAATTTGTCTTTCTAATAGGTGTTTTGACGTTCAATGAATTTTTGATGGCGTATATTCTCTTACAACGAGGTGATGACGTTCCAGCAAATCGTTGGCAAAATGTAATGAACACTATGCCTACAAGTGTTCTTTCTAGACCTGGTCTATTGAACTATACTGAAGCATTTCAACTTCTTCAATATATGAATAAATTTTATCAAGTACCGGATTTTGATCTAACTATGCAACATAATGCTATTTGGACTCAATTAACACCTTACTTGGATCCCAATGGTTATATACCACAAGCGCAATATCTCAGTGCCTTGAATGCTCAACCTCAAATTCAACCACATATTTGGTGAAGAACTTTTTGCATGTTTTTTCTGCTATTTTTCTCCTTAATCAAAACTAATCATTTAAAGAACTCATTATCTTATCATATTTTAAGTTTAGCTGGCTAAAGAATAATTACACTTTAGATTTCTTGTAGTAACAGAAAATTCTTGAAAAAAATTACTAATTTGTTTTACCAAATACTCTCAAATTATAGAGCTGATGGTTTCATCAACAAATCTATTTAATAAATTCTTTTACCTTCGATTTAAAGCTCTTACCAAATTTAGAGTTAACGAAAGTATTCAATTTATCTGGTCGAGTTGATGAATACTGCTACTAGAATATAAAACATGCAAAATCATTACAATAAAAAATCAATAGGTGGTCATCAATTGAGAGTTTATTGGAAATCGTTTGTCTTGTTGTTGTTACAGTTACTTCTTTTGACAATAACTCTTGATAAAACAATAATCCATGCAGGTAAATCTACTTCAAGTTATAGACCTTTGAATATTTTCTTGTTATTTTCATTCTTCACTTAAACTTGTGCAGGATTTGTTTTAACTTTATGATTGTTATACTTAACAATTCACTGCATAATTATCATTACCATCTTTAGTTGCCAATGTTTGAAATTCATTTCGACGATGATCTATTCTCATTAATTTTATTGAATCGATTTCTGTTCATTATCATAGTTGAACGAAACAACATTTTTTTCATACCTAAACCAAATCATCTTGATTTGTAAACTAGATGTACAGATATATCTATGAGTATTTATTCATCTAGAATAATACATGAAAAAATTAATTGTTTAAAAAATGTTTTTCAAAATAATATGTATTCAAAATTCCAAAATCGCAAAAAAGTTGTTCAAATTGTACGAAAAAGTTGAGTGTTTATTGTCTAACTTCACTTTTCTAAGATTGACCTTTTTTTCTGTCGTGGTTGTCAAGGTCTGTTTTAAGTTTATAGTATAAATAAGCACACGTATGTGCACACATCAATGTTTCATCTTGATTCATTCCAAAGTATGTTAGCAAGTTTGAGGAACTTTTTTGAAAATTCAATTTGTCAAATGGCACGGACTGCCGAAGAGGTATAACAAACGAATGATACCTTCCACAATCCATATTAATCGAACGATAAGCAGGTACATATGGTCGAAGTAGCACATTTCGAAAAACATTTTCGAGAAGAAGAAAAACTTCCATGCGCTGTACGAATTTCAAACGGTCAGTAAGATTCATGTCATACAAGTCAAACAAAGATTTGACTGATTCATAGTTCGCCGATCTGATTAGAAATTTATTCCAGTCTGAAACGGTATGTTTGTTGTACATATATTGTAACTCGGTTAGTAAAGTAGGTCCATCTTTCTCATCATCAAACATCTTTATGTAGCCCTGCAGCTTTAGTGGATCTGTTGACTAAAAAAAAGCGAAATATCTTATTTTCGTAATTATTTCATCGATTTATATTACCCCTTTACCAGGATCAGATGCAGAACCCGTTTCAGAGCCATATATCGATGCATCTGCACTTGCCATTATTTACTACGATAATGAATCTTATGAAGTGATTTGAAAAATGAGGCACACACCAACACACACTCACTCTTACCCTGTTTGATTTATTTATTTTTGAAAGTTTTTTCCCATTGGAATTTTGAGTTTTAACCAATTGTATGACAATGAGATGTCACTATTATCGACATGTTTTTTTTATTATTTGTCATTCAATATTTCTCGATTGTTGTATTTATAGCTGAATGAGCAATAACTACACTACACATTTATTGTTTTTATTTTTTCTGCATCAATATCTATACCCTAATCTCGTTTGAATAACATATTATAAAAAAAAGGCTTGTTACTGCAGCTCCTTTCGGACTGAAATGTGGTTCTCACACATATTTGTTACCCTTATTAAACTAATTCTAAATAGATGAAGTGAAAAATTCTTCATAGACTGCAGTTGTGTTCAAAAATAATCGATCAACAAAATAAAGATTTGTCTAATTTGTTTTTGCATTTCAAGCAGAAATTTTTTTATTTTTTCTACGAGCGCCCTATTTGTTGTTTTCATTATTCCTATTTTCTTATTATTATTTAATTCTTTTTGATTTAACATTCTTATCATTATAATCATGGAGTTGATTGAGAAATAAGTCTGTTGTTCATATCTATGGTATCTACAGCAAGTCTTACGCACTATTTATATATATATATATATTAATCAGTTCCCAAATAATGATGCTCACTCTTTTTCAAAATTATAACTTGATCTATTTGAAAAAAATTTCAAACAATCTGATGTGTGTTTTTCTCGATTCCTTAGGTCTGTAATGAGAAGGATGGCTACCTGAGTTACTGAGATCTGAGACGAGACGCCGTTGCTAAGTATCTATAGTGAAAAGGACGATGGGAGCCGCAAAAGCTGGCTCTTAAATTTAAATTTACCATTTTCTTCGAAAATTTACGTGAGTTTCACAAATAGTAATTAAAATAGACTACAGCACAAATAAAAAAATTTAAATCAGAATTTATAATGGCATGAATTTGAAATGCTATTAAAAGTTGAAGCTTATTTTATGAGATATGCGAATATTATACAAGTTTTTGAGGTTCAGCATATCAAAACAAACAATGTAATGTAAGACGTTAGAGATATGTTCATATTTAGGGTACAGCAGAAAGAACGAGGTTTGAAAGCAAAAAACCAATTAGAAATAAGTTAATCAAAATTTTATTTAGTCAATCATTCGATTTACTTCCCTTGATCATTTATACACGATTGTGTTCCTTCAAGTTTGCTATTAAAAGTTTTTATAAAGTGAGCGTAATCCAATAAACTAAGCATCATAGATACAGCACAGTGCAAGCTTTTCTCAGTGGTGCTGTTCAGTGGACTTTTGTTTGATCAAATCATGTAACCAAAAATAACATCGTGTCAACTCTGAAGAATCTGATGATTATCAGATAATAACCATATTCTTGTATTTGACATAGTTCTAAACATCTTTATGAACAACAATCAGGAGTATGCGTATCTGATTCTGATCCTAGCTTTGTCGTATTTTGACAATGAGCTGCCAATGATTGTTGATATCAAAAAAGTGATTTACAGTTTATCTTCATTTCAGACGATGAGTAAATATGGGATCTGTTAGATCGAAAAAGATGCAGAAAAAAAGTTTTCAAAGCGAAGCTGTTTATAGAGAAAATGAACATTCGTCGTATGTTTGACAGGAACTTGTTTCGTTTTCATTTTCAACACACTTGAATTTACATACTCTAGTATAAATACAGAGTGTAGAAAATTCAGACAAGCAATAACTTACTATTACTTCATTAAATTCTTTTTACAGAGAGCAATTACTATTTCTCATAACGTTAGGTTACTGCTCATTTATGGATAGAATAAATAGATGACCGAATCGATGAACAATAACTGAATGCTGCGATTCATCTCTAGGATTTATCCGAATGTTTTGAAAAAAAAGATGAAAATTATATTTATTGTTGAGTAGCGAAGACTACAGCAACAAAACGCCCTACAACAAGAAAAACTGTATGGATTATAGTAAAGTTTTAAATCAATCATTGCTTGCTCTCGTGGAAAGCATTCTGCACAATTAGAAGGGCCTTCATACAGTGAGTACCTATCTTAGTTTGATACTATATAAGATTTGATGGCTTACAACCAGTTTGTTTATGATAACAACGTCACTCATTGAATTTCCATACATCATATGACCACCATATTTTCTGTTCCAATTTCGCCAAGTCTTCTTTATCTAATCTGACTTACTCAACACTTCGAACACGAGATAATTCGTTCGATACTCTAGGCTGATTCATTGGATGACATTACTAAAATTATCTGTCTCCACTTCCATTTTGTCAATCATAAAATGATAATTATTATCTATAAAGTAACAAACTTAATTGATATTGTCAAACGAAATGTTGCTTACATGTCAAGTAAAACATCTCTCATGCTCGATCTTTTTGGAACTATATGATATCGTGAAACTTGATCGTGACATATAGGACATAATTCATCATGAATTGATTTTTCTTTTCTATGAAATGCACTATGCACTTTAATATGCAAACAAAAATTTCCCGATTCAATCGATTATAGGAGTGTATGGCTTCCATTTGAATTATTTCCATAATACTGTCGATGCAATAATGGTCATATAGTAGATAAATATACAATATTATGATTACTACAAGCATATATAAATAGAAATTCTCCGTTAAGATTTCATGACTATGATATTGTATAAATTTCCATATTTTTGTATGTGCTAGGTACTTTTTCTACGATTATTTTAAATCAATATATGATTTTCATGTCAGAGAAGAAATCTTAAATGTAATATACCATTGGCTAAATAAAATTCTATTGGTCTATCAACACTTATTTTCTCTTTCTTGAGATGATGGTGACAAATGCCATCATATATTAAATTATCTTTGATCGAGATTTAACTATTGTTTGAGTGCATGCTAATTGAGGAAATGAAACATATAGAATAAAAGCACGATGAGAGAGTGAATGAAATCATTGAATTGATTGGTGATTATGTAATATGTTGATTTGTTCAAATAATCAATAGTAAGTGGTGAATCGAAACATATATTTGAATGATAGAAAAATTATCATGTATGCTTGTTCTTTACATATGCTACTCAGTGCTCGTATTATGTTTTTTTTTGTGTTCCTTACAAGTATGTCATCTTTCATTACAAAATATAATTTAATCGATCAATATCAGTGAAAAAGCATTTTATGAATTGAATATGAAACGTCAAAAATGAATACGCCTACACTGTAGTTGCGCATTAATTTTAAGCATAACTAACAATGTGAATATTTAGACGGATGATTTTCACTGAAGATTATACAATATGTCTTTTTAAAAAAAAAAGTGAACAAAAGATGATGAATACGCACGATAAAATATAATTCTTCGTTATAATTCTATTTTATCGATGAACGCATATGAATAATAGAATTGATTTGCACTATTTATCACTTTGCACATGCTATCACACAATTCCACTAGATCAGCATCAGCATCAACATATACTAAACTTTGTTAACATTTAAATTCTATGAAAATTTTTCTGTAATTTAGAATATGAGTACCTTACAATTTGAGAAGAATAAAATATGGATAGAACTAATTTCTGATGTACTTCAATAATCTAAAATTTATATCGGTTATTTAAACTAATAATGGACGACAAAATTGTCAAATTATTTTTGCTTCTGTACTATGATTACTATACTATGAAAGCTAGAGAAAATGAATAAATGTCAACTAGACATCGCTCAAATTGTATGCTTAGTTGACAAGAAGATTTTTATCGAGCCACTTAAATCATTCAACTAGATTGATGAGAAAAAGAAATATGCTCTCTTCAATACCCAAGAAAAAAAAACCAAACTATGCTGACCTTCGTCAATGAATATAAATCACTCGATTTAGCATTTTTATCAGTTAATAAGATTTTGTAAAATTATACATAAATATCAAATATGCTTCATCAAAAAACAAAATAAAATTTAATAGAAAACAATGAAAACAATTAAGCAATAAATAACACTTTGTAAAACATTCTATGATAAAACTCTTGATACTCTATACGACGAAAAAGAATAAACTAATCAACATCTAATTAACTAAAAAAAATAATATTTATTTACTACATTTATGTCTTTCGTGACCAGTTTTTTTGCATTATTATTACATTAAAAAATCATGAAGAGAAAGAAAAACGATGTAATATTTCATCAAATACAATATAAGGAAAAAAAACATGAAAACAATTGTAATAAAGACTACAACAAATCTTGTATTATTTAACAAATATCCATTAGTTTATTATTTTTACTTCCAAGGTAATCGAAAAATCTAATAAATGTTCAAAAAAAAAAAAGTCTTTTACGGAAATAATAATGACGTCAAAGTGTCAAAGAATGACTACAGATATAGATATTAAAAAAAATATGGATGACAAAATAAAGTTTCCGAAGACACTTAAATAAATAAAATACTAACAAGTTTCAATACATATTGCTATGCCCATACCACCACCAATACTTAGAGCAGCACAACCTCGTTTTAAACCTGTTCGTTTAAGTGTATGAATTAATGTAACAAGAATTCGGGCACCAGAAGCACCAATTGGATGACCAAGAGCAATGGCACCTCCATTTACATTAACCTATAATAAATTAAAAATTGAACAATGAATCTTTGTAAAAACAATCAAAGACTTTTTCAGGATCAATATGAAGTTCTCGAATAACAGCTACAGATTGAGCCGCATATACTTCATTCAATTCAAATAAATCAACTGAATCAATCGACCAGTTAGCTTTACGTAAAACTTCTTGAATAGTTTTAATTGGTGCTAAGCCCTGATTAAAATAAAAAAATAAGTTTCTTTTCTCTTACAAAAGAAAAGATATATACCATTATAAGTGGATCAATGCCTGTTTGTGTCCATGAGACAATTCTTGCTAAAGGAATTTGTTGTTTTAATTTAGCAATACGATTTGAGCAAAGAATAATAGCAGCAGCTCCATCATTAAGATCTATTTAACATGAACGAAAGAAACAACTAACTAAGATGATCAAATCGCAAACAAATTAGAAAGAAACCTGATGCATTGCCAGCAGTTACGGTTCCAGCTAAGAAAAGAAATATAGAATAGATATTTAATTACTATAAACATAAGATATTTACCTTCTTTGAACACTGTTTTCATTTTTGATAGACCTTCTATGGATATTCCTCTTCGTGAACATTCATCATATCTTATTTCCACATCATCTTAAAGAACAAAAAAAATAGATGAAAATTTTATGTTAAAAAAAAAAACAATTGATATACTTTTCACAGTGGAAATAATAATTGGTTCAATTTCTGTATCAAAATGTCCTAATAATGCTGCTCGTTCATATTTAAGTTGAGACTGTAAAGCGAATTCATCTTGTTCTTGTCGCGTAACATTACGTGCTTCTGCAACGTTTTCGGCTATCAGAAAAATAGCAAACATTGGAGTTATTTATAATCATCTTTATTTACCTGTAATACCCATATGAATATGATTGAATGCATCTATAAGTCTAAACAAAATCAATGAGGATAAAAATTTTAATAGATGAATCATTTGTTTTACCCATCATGTACCATTGAATCAAAAAGAGTAGTATCACCCATTTTCTTTGTATGTCTCATTGAGACACAATGCGGTGCTTGACTCATACTTTCTTGTCCACCAGCAACTATAATATGAGCATCACCTGCACGAATGGCTTGAACACCAAGAATGACTGCTTTCAAGCCTGAACCACAAGCCATATTAACTGTGGTTGCTGGTACAAGATAAGGTAAACCACCATTACGCGCTGCTTGTCGTGCTGGATTTTGACCTTCATTTGCTGTCAATACTTGACCCATGATAACTTCATTTATTTCATCTGGTAATATGGTACCATTTAATTTAGCTAATGCACCTTTGATTGCTACTGCACCAAGCTGATGAGCTTTTAGAGCTGATAAACATCCCTTTAATGCACCGATAGGTGTTCGTATTGCTGACAAAATAACAACTTCAGCAAGGTCTTCATTCGTATTTGAAGACATTGTTTATATAAAATCGATACGCCTAGAACAAAGAATAATAGATATGAGTGTAAATGCACATAAGTACAGTAAATGCATAGATAAATAAAGACAAAAGGATGTTTCTGTTGCATCAGTCAGACATAATCTTACGCCTTGAAACGCATTTCCTATTCGATGAAAACGTTCAATTATAGACATTTTATCTTACTAAATTTTTGTTCTACTTTTCATAGAATCTCTGTAATAATCATATCAGGTCTATCAAAGTATCTTTTTTGAGCATGATGCTATCGTATTATTCGACGGCAAACTATTGTTTACTCGAAAATATTAAATCAAATATGGCATACAGATGAAAATAACGTTCTAAAAAAACCAAAGAAAAAACTTCATACAATTATATTAATTTGTTATCTTTAATGTGCTTCTCTGGTCGCATCCCTTACGCGTGTTTAACTGTTTAAATTATTCAATCATTCGTACAAAAGTAAAAGAAAACATTAAATGTCTTACGACACAGACTGGATAAGTTACATACAAATTATCATTAAACTGATCACCGAAACTATCTGTTTATTATATCAGAAAATGAAATATTCATTAACGAAAAAAACAGCAATGATAATAATAATCCGTGCAACATAAAAGAAAAATGACAGCAGAATGAGAATAATATGAGAGATAGAATTAGAGAAAAAAGAAAGAACGAGAAGAGAAGAGAAAAAAAGAAACTAGAAAAAAAACTTCTGTTTGATTCATTTATTTGCGAACGAGCAATGTGTCATCATCACTTTCTTCTTCTTCATTATCATGTCCATTGAAGAGAGGTCCTTTCATTGTAGTGCCACTGTTGAGTAGCTTATATCTTCTTATTTGACGTTTTTTACGTAAGCTAGAATAAGAATCAAATTTTTTTTTCTTTTTTTGTCCAATCAAAAATTAATAATTTGTTTTTGACACTTTACTTACGTAAAAGTTTTTATTCCGACATACATTATAATGAGACAAGTAATAGTAGCAAGTGCAATAATACTCCATGTTAAGGTACTTCGTTCCATTTTAATAAAACTTTTATTAATAAGTTTTTGTTCTTGAATGAATAAAGGCTTTTTAGTTGTTACTATCTTTGTTACATTTTCATTGAATGCAATAGTACTAATGAAACTCGTATTAATCATTATATTGTTCAGCACTCTTTTAGTAGTTTCAATAAAAATCAAATGAACGAAGAAAATACAAAAAATAATGACAAGTAAAACTTATTGATAAATATTACGTTTCTAGAATAGATGTCCAGTGGTTAGAAATAAAATTCAAATAACAGATAAGTTTGTTATTTTACATTATAGGTAGACAAAAAAGAAAGAAAGAAAGAACGTATAGAATCAGTCGTCGTGTGTGTGCGCGAATCCTATTACTAGACCATAACAGCCAATTAATCAACAGATGCCCATGGATAGAAACAAACGCTATACAGCGCAAGGACAATACTGAAATTAATACTATTTCTAAGCGAAAGAGGACACTGTTCTTCAGTAGTCATAATGATAGTAATAGACCAGTGACACTGATATGCCAGCTCTATGATATGTAATCGATTCTTATCCTTTCAATGTTTCTATTACTTCTTTTTTCTATCTATTAGATATCTAAACATTAAGAATGACAGAGAAGATATACAATCTTTTCAGTATCTAATTAGATTTATGCTCTTTATCTATCATTTGATAAATGAACATTTTTTAAAAATAAATATTTTAATAGTGCAAAATGCGTCTTTTTTATTGTGGAAAATTTATTACTCATGCATATGTCTTTCTGTATGATTAGGTCAAGAGCACATATGTAAAGCTATTAGCTCGAACAGAACATCTAATAAATTAATCATTTGAAACTCTGTTGAAATTCTTCAAGGTTATTAATATCAAGCTTCTATATTGATGTAATGGATAGCATATGTCATTATTCTTATTACATCAAAATATACTTTGTAGACAAAGTTACATATGATTGCTATATTAATTAATAAGACGATGAATCGTACTTTTATAGATTCAATGTAATCAATAGAAATTACATATAACTAGAAGATGGTTCTAGAATTATTCACTTGATGATATAACGTTTTTCTCTGTTGAATCGTATGATAAAGTTGTCAGAACATATATCTCGTGCTTGATATTTACGAAATTCATTGACAAAATTGTGACTTATTTTGACTATTGTGCAAAATCAACCTCAAGCTTTTGTTAAATAATGAAATATTCTGATTTCGAAGCTCTTGTTTTTTTCTCTGTCAGCCTATTTAAAAGAAATTTGCATTCACTTTCGTAGTCAATAACTAAAAAGTAAACAGCTTGATAAATTAGCATCTAATACTGTTCGTCACAAAAAAAAATCGCATGTAGAAATTCATATTAAAAGTATCCAATCAATCGTCTAATAAATTTAGATTCTCTTGCAATAAATGTAGTTATGAATGATGTTGATCTAAGTACCATTAGAACATCAAGCCATAATATAATAAGTTTGTTAACAGTAGATAATATTTCAGTAAGATAAATTAGTGGATCACTTTATCGTGTCTATAGTGCTTTCTAAATAATATTACTCATTTAGTGTGCGTATAGACTTCAATAATAGCTTGATGAAATAGGAAATGATAGTGAGAGTATATTTATTTTGAAAACAACATTGTTTATTGAAAACAAGAGTCTCACAAATATAAGTTTAATGCTATTATCTCTTATCATTTTTTTCTCGCGATAACACTGATTGATACTCAAGACAATTTTAAACTTTCTCAGAACCTTATTTACATAAGTCACTCACTTTCTAGTCATATGTGCTTCAATTGTAAACATTCTGAGCTATATTTACAATTCTCAAAACGATCTATTATATATAGTCTGCTACAATTCTATAGTATCTATTGAAAAAAAATATAATTATTTGATTGAGTTTATCATTGGAACAACATATTTCCATTGATCTATTCATTATTCAATCGAATGAATCATTTTCTGGTAAACATCTGTGCTTAAATGACTTCAATATTCTATACAAAGAATGATTTCATAAAAGATCGACAATGCATTTTTAGAGATACTTTGACTAATTTTAGACATACTTACGATTTCATGACCTTACTTCTTCGATGTATAACAAGTAAATTACTTTTTTGTAAGAATTTCATCTGTATGACTTAGTTTTTATTCGTGTTCTGTTCGAAACTATCATTTCTGATAGTGAACAATTTTAAATGTTTTATTTTTAGAAGAATCAGCATACATTATAAAGAAAAGGACAAAAAAAAGCATACATAGGTAGTATTTGCAATCAGGACTGTTTTGAAATCAACGAATAATGTCACCACTCGACCATATTTCTTCATTAATTCTGTTCTCATTATTTTTGTACTGTCTCAAGAGCTGTTCACTCATTGCATTATCTACGTTTCATGATATACTCATTGTCATAAGAGATAATAAGAAGACATTTGTAAATGAATATTCTCATATCAATCGCCAGTTTTCCATGTATAAACGCTTTAACCTTCTTCATTGTCTTTGATCCACTTATCGATATATTCGTTTCCATCGGCATACTGTATTGTACCTTGACCGTAATTTTCTCCATTGTTCTAGGCTCGTTTCTCCTAATTTCTGAATCATGTGTACAATTTCTCACATTTTAATTGACATCAAATAAACATATTTTCTAGACTAATATTTAAGTATGTTAGTTATTGTATCTATCTTTATAATCGTGTATGTGAATATTGAAAAGTTATTATTTGCTGCTGACTCTTAATATCCTGAAAATTACCAACCATAATTAAATATTTCATTTTCTCATAACAATTGACTAATCAGTTGGACTTTTATTTGATTGCGTGACAGTAATGTCTATCAATGAGATCGCTAGTTTTTCTTCACTCGCATTCATCAATTCAAGCAAATGTACAAGATTTATTGATGAATAAGTCAGTGCATTGCTGTTAACACAAAGTCGCGTGCTGACACGAAGTGTAATTTTCTTCTCTTCCGGAAAATAGATATTAGTTATTTTGCCTTTTCCGTTCTTTGCGTCGATCATAAATTATTTGGAATTGCAATCTAAGAAACTTCTGACAACTCAGGGTCAGTATGAACGTGAGCTGAGAGTCCACTAAGTCATTTAATCATCTTCCTAGAAGTTCTTATTAATGTTATTATTGATATTACACCACATGTCTGTTGAAGGTTGATAGTTTTTTTATTGAGATTTTTCTAACAATTGGAGATATTCATGTCATGGTATCAAAATTGAACGGTCTTGTATTCGAAGTAATCTATTGAGTTCTCGACAAAGATTTGATTTCTTTGAATCCATCGTGTATAGATAGGATGCTGCTGACTCATCATGCGTAAGATGATGTTTCAAAGAAAAATGATATTTTCTTATTATTATTTTGAAAAACATGTTCTGGTTCTTCGGTTTTAAGTACAATGGGTTCAAGATCTCGTCCAAGACGATGTGATGACAAAGCTCAAAACCTATAGACAGATAGACTTCATATTAGTATGTGATTAACATTGATGAACTTATGTATTTTTACATAAAGACAATGGCTTATAGTTATATCGGAGTATTAAAGATTCAATTTCTAGAGACTCTTGTCTAGTTTGATCAGTAAAATCAGTGAGCATAATATTCACTTTACCTTTTACTTTCTATTGGAATCTCATTTTCAGAATGAAAAGAAAGAAAATTCAGCTGACGTTAACCGGTACGTTTTGATTATCAGTATGATGAAGTCATACTATTTTAGTAGTCTATTACGTTATTTTTTTGCGGAGAAAAAGGAAACTCAGTCTAAGAAAATTTAATCATACAAAATAATAACAATTAAAAGAGTATCAAAACAGCAAAAGAAAAAAAAACCAAGAAAGATGAATCATTTTCTTCTGTCTGGGTACTTGTAAAAATGACGATTCGGATATCAAGCAAAATGCTTTCATCTTCATGTCACAAAAATGCTGTAGATGTTGTTCATCAAGGTTATTTGTATGAATATATAAAGCTATGATATTTTAAAAAGTAAAAATTTCACATATTTTCTTTAGTTATTTTTTTCTTCAACTTATCAAGCCTAATTGTTATTGGAAAAGAATAAATCGTTTTGAAAATGTTCAACTATTAAGTCAATCTTGATTCTTCTGAATTATTCACGATTAATCAATTTAGAATGATCTCTTAAGTTTTTTCTTTGTCTTTAGACAGTAGTCGTAATAGTTTTTCATCATTAAGGTAACAAAACTCTTTATGAGAGTTAATGCACTCTTCACATTAAACAGCTTGCCTCGAACATATACTAACTTTTGTCTTGAGAGACAAATATGTTATTCGAGAAGTGAATTATTTACACGAAATAAAATAACAAGAAGTGTATACTGAGCATTGAATTCATAATAATTTTCACAAATTCTTATCGAAAACTTTATTATTTCGGAGTAAAGCTGATGACTTTGCAAGATTTATGTGAGAGAGATGTCATTAGATGATGTACACCTTAGTATGAAAGGTTAATTATTTCGTATCGAAAGTACCTTTGATAAAAACTGAGAATAATATTAGGACAATACATGCCAACTAATTAGTTTCTAAATAACAGCACCAATCTTTGAATTTTTTTAAAAAGCTTCATCTCAAATTTGATATACTCATTGTGAATTCATTCAATTCTATCTCTAGTATATTTTCTGATAAAATGATGTATGATGTTACAATACTATGATATGTTAATAGTTTTTACGATAAAAAATGTTTACATATAACCTTTGCAGGCATGAGAGCAAAAATCAAGTGGCATAACAAAAAATTCTCATCTGATAAATGTTATAATTAAATGAATAACGAAAAGACAGATCAAATTTATTTCATAAGACAATAATTGATGTAGTCATATTTGATCATGTTTATTAATTGTTAGAAAAACAAAACCAAGCTAGTTTATTTCATATTCGTGGTTGTCTAGATACAATGCTCGAAAAATTAATTATAAAGTAGAGAATTAGAATAGACATTCGTGTAATTGAAAATAATTCTTACGTTTCCTATTATTATTCAATGATGACTCGTAGACATTCAATATCTCCATTATCATTGTCAAACATTCGTAGTACTACTATCTCTAAATCGGTTTCTATTACATCAGCAAAAACATCTTCACGTAATCCGTACAACATGTCTTATCTACTCAAACGTATGCGTGATGAACAAAACTCAAAAATTATGATTGAATCGCCTTCACATACTATTCGACAGCAATTAATACCTCATGAATGTATAAATTCTGAACACAAATCATTACTTAACAATACTATTGTATTGAAAGATATTGACAAACAACAACAACAACAAACACTTATAAATACATCGATCCATAAACCTAACAAACTATCACGATTCCATTTTGATCGATTGAAACAGACGAAACATATTCATATCTTGGATCCAATAAACAAACAATCCTATAAAAAAGGTCAAAAAGCATTTAAAAGATTTTTCAGGTATTCATTCATATTCATATTCATGTTTGAGGTTAAATCTATATGTTAATATAGACAAGACGATGATGAAAGACAACAATTTAATAATGCTGCTTATTGTATTGCCTATTGTACAATAATTATTATCGGTAAGTTAACAAGTATAATAAAAATTTTGCTACATAAATAAATGAAAATATATAATTATTATTTTCTTACGATGAATCTCTCGAACATTTCTCATAGAAAAATAAAAGGTATAACAATGGGTGGTTGGATTGGCGGTCTTTTCGAACTAATTTCTAGTGATCACAATGGTTGTGATAATGAACATCTTGGTCATTTTACATGTCAAGCTAAATATGCAACTTTAAATGTTACTACTCATTGTATTAATATATTTTATAAAAATTCAATTCTGTATAATTCTCCATTTATTTGTCTATGTCGTTTTCTTAATTATTCTCAAGGAAAATATCGTGATTGTGAATTTCTTCATGCAAACATACAATATATTTAATAAATTCCTCTTTCGTTTAGTTTTTTTTTTGTTATCATAATCAATGAAGATTTATACACACACACACACCACACATAAGAGATAAATTAACAGCTACATGAAAATCAGCCGGTTATTAAAATAAAATATTGGAATCACAAATTGTTTTGGTGAAGAAAATTTTATTCCATACCACTTGGTGCGTCGCCTAAATAAAATAAAAGATTTTATGTAACAAAACGAAACGTGTTTTTCTTGTTAACATACCAACTGCATTTGGTCCAGTACGTCGAAAACTCTTTTTAATTTCTGGTCGAGCTAATTGCAGACGTTTTAAAAATTCATTTGTTTTATGACGCATATGTGCATGTAAATATGCCTAGAGATAACAAAAATAACATAAAATACATACGAAGTGAGCCAAAAGTTTCTACACAAAATATTTAACTATTGTCTGTGAATATTGACTAATGAGCTAAATATGAATCTTGAGAGGATATCAAAAAAAAGTTTTTTTTTTTTTATAGAAAAACCTCTTAAATGGAACTTGTTTACAATATGTTATAAAATTTTATCAAACATTTTGAAAGATATCGAAAATGATTCTTTACAAAGTGGTGAGTTTTTGCAAACTATTGAGATGTAGTAAAGACTTTTATAAAGTCTATCACAAGAAAAAAGACTATTTTTTCTGACTTTCAAATACGGTGTACAAAATGACTCTTCTTCATAGCTCAGCTATCTTTTATCAGGTTAACCAAAACTTTCTATTGTTGTGTTGTTTTGTAGAGTAAAGATTATTCTTCACTATGATATACTTTCAGGACTTCTTTGATGTAGACAGGAAGCAGACTTGTCTCTAGCAAAATAAGATGTTTGCCTCTTTAGAAAGCTTTTGTCTTCTATAAGGATTTATTTATAGATCAATGTACGTCAATGACAGAAAAATTCTAAGTATATATTATGAGTGAGCATAAAATTTTGATTCTAATACATGACTAACGCATGTACATATGCAAATTAAAAATAGTCAAACATTTTTTGAAGAAATTTTCGGCATATCTCTTATTTGAATTTATCGAAAACTTACTTTACAACATTTAATATGATAATGAAAATAATTTCGAAGTGTATGAATAAGATTTATTGTATTATCACGTTCTGCTGCTTTTGTATGACGTGGAAAAAGTACTAAAATAAATAAAATTTTATCTTTTAGTTTTTTTTTTTTTTTTTTTTATATCAAAAGAATTTATGAATACCGAAAGTTAAATAACCAATATTATCTCCTGTACGTGCATCAGGCATATCTTTTAATTCTTCTGGTGGTGTTCGATAACTAACAATCACTTGTGGTGCTTGTTGAAATTGTCGTCTTCGTTCTTTAAATTCCTTAAAAACAAGAATTTTTAGTTCTAAAACAAAAATAGATAAAATTTTACTTACTTCCATAAAAACTCGACCAATAATATTATCATCTGGATCTTTAAAAACAGTTGAAAAAATCACAATAACACGATCTGACGATGCATCAACATACATCGTTTCATCATCACGATAATGTATAACAGCTCGTTTATGATTTCCTTTTGCTATTTCTTGTTTACTTTGAAAGTCAAAATATTTTTCAAATACAGCCGCAAAACAATTTCTTTTAAGCATTGCAATTTTACGAACTAATGGTAACCAAACTTCATTACTATCACCTTTCGGTAATTGACTATTAAAATCTAATGATAATGTTACATTATAACCTTCTAAAGGTGTAACAAGTAGATCACCATATTCACGACGAAGAACCTAAAGAAATAAAACTATTATTAAAACGAGGAAAAAAGAAAACGAAATCTTTCAACTGACTTCATCAGTACCATATTGTTCTAAATCACGAAAAAATTTTAATTTAATGCTAACTGTAAATGGTTTATCACGTGAACTTGTTACATGATAAACTGCACCATCAAAATCTAAATGTATTCAATAATCCTCTTTTTTGTTTTTATTTATTTCTTTATACAATATCTAAGTTACATACCCACAACATCAGTTTTAAGTTCAACTAATTTTTCTTGTCGTAAAAATGTTTCAATTTGTATTGTTAATAATTCTTCGATTATACGATTATGAACTTCGAGTAAAATCATTATTTTATCAAAATTATTTGACTAAAAAATAGGAATAATGGAAGTATCTAAAGAGAAAATCATGAAACTATTTCATAAATATGAATCGTTTGTTGTCGACTCAGCATGAGAGATATTATATTGACCACAACAATGCGAGAATGATTCATGTATATTATATTCTCTTATATGTATTTGTATGGTAAACAGAGCCATTAGTAGATGTCCCTAGTTCTTGATGGCATATTTTAAAGGAATCTTAAATAATATTCTTTGTTTGTTAATTTGATTCTGATTCAAGAAATATTTTATTTGAAGCTACTTGATCAAAACCAAATTATATTGCACCGTTAGAGTAGATTAGTCTTTTTTTTTTTTACATAGAGTGATATATTCGACGGTATGCCGTGATCGTGACAGTTTATATTTTTTCTCATTGATTGTGAATATGCATAAAATTTTTTGAAATTTTGTAGGAAGAAAAAACATATTACTTCTCATATTTGATTGCAAGATCAAATCTTTTCATCTTATTATAAGATACAATGCAAGAGTGATTTCTAGCAAAAATTAAATCCTAATCAGGATGGAAACGAACCCTATCACCAATTAGAAAAGGACCAATGTGTTCTTTCATACGGTGTCTAGATCATATGGAATTGGTTCGTATTGTTCTCCATTTGAATCCTAGACTAATGTGTTGCACATATAATATAAGTTCTCAATAGCTGAACCGCTAAAAAAATGACAATATCAACAACATATCAAAAAGAGATCACTTCTTTATGTCTTCTTCCTATTGTTCTCGAGCTTTTTACATAATTTCAGGATTTATTTCAAGCGAATAAAATACTATCGAAGATTAAAAGATTAAAATGAAACTCCTTCAAATACAGTGCATTCATGTCAATTCTACAAATGATGCCGCTGTTGCAATTCCACATATGTTGTCATTATCTTTTGTCAAACGTAAATAGTCGTTTTCACGCCACGCTGTTCCGTACGAACTCTTAATGGTCCAATACGGTAGTTCAAGTTCTTTATCGAAATCGTAATCAACAAGTGCTATAGTATGATCCATATATCCTCGACTACTCGAACAATTCTTCATTTTGTATATAACCTCTTTGTAAAACATGAATAATGGTGAATGGGTATCAAATCCGATAAAGATCAGTCATTTGATAGTAAGAACTTTGGCTAGAATTACTTCATTGCCAGAAGCAATCGATCTATACTGTAGTTTACCTAGATATATTTGTTGGTATCATTTGTTCGACATTTTTCTATTTTGACTGGTATAAGAATACAAAGTTATCCTTTATAAAACATTGATCATATTAACGCTTCTAATCATGGTTTTGTTTGATAAAGTTTCGTTTTGCATCTCTTTCATTGGCATCATGACGATATAATTCGGATGGTGCACGACTAGCAATATCTTCATTTTCTTCAGAATCACTATCTTCATAAAAACGCCTTTTTTTCTTTGGCTCTTCGTTCAGACCTTTTCTGTAATGTTCCAACTCTTCCTGTGTCCAATCAGCATATTCATGCAAGGCCAATGAGAATGTTCGAATTTTTTTTGTGATTTGATTCAAGAACAAGTTTGATATTTTCTTGAAAGATATGATTACGTTTTTCTTCGTCTTCTACAAGTTTATGCACAGGAATAGATAGACGAAATGATAGTACTTACCAGGTGACGAATAGAAGGGTGTAAGTGCGTATGAGTACTCTAGTGAATAACATCCACATACTACCCACATCCAAACCCCATATGCAAATCTCGAAATGCCTTCTATGAAAAAGTTATAAAGGAAATAAAATATAGAGCATACTACCTAGCTAGCTACGAAAAGAATTTCACATTATCTAAGAAAGCATCATTTAAAAGTTCCTGATTCTTGACTCGAAGAGTCACCTTAAGTCTGCCACTACATTACAATCATCCATAAGATGAATATTAATCTATATGAAAATGATTGTCTCGTCAGGTTATTCATTTATAGGAGTCCATACAATTCTTGAAATCAGTGTAAGTGGTTAAAATCAAACAAATACTTGCAATATCCAGTCATTCTATGAAAATCTCATGGCAATACTTGAGTACAGTTAGTAACAATAACAATGTTTTGCCATGTAATTTTTCTGATCTCTGAAATTCTAACACTTGACATTTTTCTTTACTATTAGGATTATTGTTCAAATTATTTTTATTTTATTTTTCATTTAGTCTAAATTTGATGGTGATCCAGAAGATTTACGAATAGCGCAAAGAGAAGACATTCAAACATTAAAATTAGTTAATCCTAAAAGATATTTCCGTACATCAACAATAGATCATTTACAGAACAAAAAGTTCTCTTATTGATCTATCAGCTAATTTTAATAATCTTCAAGAAGATATCACCGATGAATATGCTAGTAAAGAATTAGTTAATTGATTAGCTGATATTTATATCTAAAACTCATTCAGTTCTCTTTTTCTGTCTCTAAAATTTCGAATTCATGTTTAGCACATAAAATTGTTAAAAATTTACCACATGGCTATGCTTTCATGCATGGAACACCAGCAGAAACATTTTCACATAATTGGACCACTTAAAATGATTAAATTATATATATTGACATGGTTTTTTGGTTCTCTCTAGAAATTGTTCCTCAAAATAATTAAAGAGGTAATTCAAACTATTTATACCTCATTAAGTGAATTTCTTAGTCATTTTTGGCAATTATTTCAGCTGAGTTCATCATAAATAGAAGAAAGAGTTTAGTTTTTTTCAAGTTCATGTTTCCAGTAGCCTTGTTTTTTCTTAAAATGAGATTCATCTTGTTCATGAAACAATGACGAGTTTTCGAGAAGTACAAATAGAGATATTTAAAGAAAAAACATCAATCGATCTTTTAATAGATTTTCAGATCAGTTTTTGGATGTAATTTCGATTTCTATTGTTATAACATTTTTAATCATCATACCGATATGTAGCCATCACTAGTGTTTTCAAAATAAAACAGGCACATTATGTTATACCAGTACTTCTTCATTTATGTGCCCTCCAAAGACTTTTGGGATATTGATCGATAGTCTACGATATATACTATTGAACGAGATCACATTTGTCTATGGTTGACCTATACTAATATCTATCGAAGATTGATTCCTAGAAAAATGAATTTTGATACTTGCTTTTAACGAAAAAAATAATATTTCAAAACACAAATCTTAATTTTGTACAAGATTTTTGACACATAATTGTATATTGAACATGCGTACATCCCATTTGTTATGTAGTTCCATTTTTTTTATAGTAACTACTTTATTACTGACAGTTGGTAGGTCAGACTTGTAGAGTTAAAATGTCTATCGAAAGTGCAGAATTTATCGTTGATGTGGTGAAATTAATTCGAACAAATAAACCTTGCAAAAAAATTGTCTCTGCTCATCAAATTTTTACCTCTGACAACAATTGTTCCCGTACAAGTTTTTTAGCTTTCCATCGTGCGTTCATTGACTTAGCTATTATTTTACATAAAACTGGAAAACTATCAAGTCTTAAAAAGAATGACATTTGTTACTTTTCATATTTTACAGATTTATCTTTCAAGTATGCGAATTATTAAATTTATTTTATGAACATAAGATTATACAAAAAAAAATAACTTTCCTAACAGTTTATGATGATGTTGGCTTATTCGAACGTCGAACAAAAAACTAAAAATAATCATTAGAACTCATGATGAAAAGATTCAATCAGCATACCTGTTGAAGTGCGTTTGATGTTTCATTAAAATTCTTCATTTGATGAAAACTATTTGCTAACCAATGAGGTAATTTCGATGGTATATTTGCTTTACTATATCGTTTATCAATTAAAAGAAGACAAGCATAATCACCACGATGTCGAATAGCTCGTCCAATACTTTGATTAATTGCTTTCCAACATGTATTTTCATAATAGGCTCTCCCAGCTGTTTCTCCAGCTGTAGTAGATTTTAATTTCATTGAATCCAAATAACGCATTTTTTCAACCATTTCAGCTGAACCTATATTAGGATAGGGCATACCAACAATACATACACATCGAGCTAATTCATCAGAAAAATTGATTCCTTCACTCATTTTACCACCGACAATTGAAAAAAGTAAACCACCTGTACCACTCTAAATAAATATTTCAATAGAAATGAAAAACATAAATAAAAATTTTTGAAGAAACTTTGATTGATTTTGTATAATTCGTAAGAATAGTGTCAACATCACTTGAACGTTTTGGTTCCATAAAAATCTAATTATTAAGATAAAATATTAAGAAAAAAAAATTCTTGCAATGTTAATTTTCAAACCTTCTTCTTGGCCAAAATCTTATTTAGTACAAATGTTTTTTCAAAATATGTATAAGTTTTTTGTAAATGATCATATGAACAAAAAAAAACTACCAGACCATCTGGTATAGTAGAACAAAGTGATACAACAACACGTCCTAATTCATCCATCTAGATGAAAGTTTTTATTTATGAAGAAGGATAAAAGAAAAATAAAGAGCATCATTAGTAGTCGTCTAACTTTACCATCGCTGTATTCGAACGATTGACAGCAGTAAATTCAAATTCAATATTTTGTGGACCTGATGGAAGTGCTATAGCAAGTACATTATCTGCTGGAACGATATGATCTAATTGAACAGATGAACAAGAAAAAAACATAAAATATAGAGAATTTCGTTAATAAAGAGATATTTAACTGCATGATAATTGAAACAGTTTTTCTTCGGGTTGAGCACAGGCAAGAAAAAGATGATCGATAAATTCATTTATCTATTAACAAAAAAATAAATAAAAATGAGAAATGAAGAGTAACGACATTAGTTTATTGGTTACAGGTCTCATTGTTCCGCCTATAAATCAAAATAGAATAATCAGTTTTTATTTTTAGTGAAAAAGAAAACTACACATAAAATTACCAGCAACAATAACCGAACGTGCTTCATTAACCATGTCATGAAAAAATGATGAAGTTTTAAGAGCAAAATATTTGATTGAACATTGTCCAAGAGTTTCTAGAAAATATTTAGGATAGAATAAAGTATGATAGTGAATGTTAAATAATAAAACCTTTCATAATAAGAATAATTTTTCCATCATCGCGTGGATTTGTTAGTGCTTCGAGAAATTTTGCAAAAATAGCAAATGAGTTCGAGATTCGTTGTTCCGTCGTTTCTTTAAATATAAAGAAACAATTCAAGTAACAAATAAACTAAATTTAAAGCATGAATTCATATAAATAATTCCGTCAGATATTTAAAAAAAAAAGTTTTGGCTGTCAGACTTCTTCTTGGAGAGGAGTTATAGGTATAGAATTGCAGGCAGGACGTCGGTTATTTTTATTATTACTTTCTCAAACTATGATTCCGAGTATCCAGAGTAAATTTGTCCATGAAACTCAACAAGAATATATAAATATCTCATGCTCATTTCAAAAATAAATTATTCCATATCGCCGTATCCTGTCTGAAGATTTGAGCACCAAAAACGTTTATCTGTTTGTGAAGGTTTTCTTTATATCAGTTCATCAGAAATGCTGTGATGATTATTGGTATACAAGAATCTTTAATAAATCCACTAAGGATTGTTGAAATAGCGTCATTATATCGACCCTTTCATATTGAATAGTAGACTATTCTAGGAAACAAGAATGCATGTTTACAATGAGTTTCTATCATACAGTCAAGAAGTAACCTAGGCCTAAGAATAGAGACCATTTCTAAGTTTGGAGCAAGCAAAGATGAAAACTATTGATTATAAAAAAATGAAGAGCGTCTATAAATGTAGCGAATTGAATTTAAAAACAAAATTTGCATAAATTTATCGTAAAATATCTTACGGAGCACAATATCTATGAGTATTATATATTTTTCAAGGATTATAATAAGTATATAAACTTGTAGTACATCAAAATTTTCATAAACCGTGATTTACTATATACCATTCGATGCACTGAAATTTAGCTCAGGATAGGCCACTAAATCCAGCGGGTCCTCTATACAGTAACAAAAAACTCGACAATTTCATATTTTCAATGTAATTACGCAGTAGAAAAATATTTATCACGTCCCAAAATAAAAAAATCAACTTGACTACAATCTTCTGCGTATGTTTAAAATATTTAAAAAACGGATCGACTCACTTGCCTCATATAAGATCTTGGCAATTCTAAATACAGAACATTTTTGAAAAATATGAGAAAAGTTCTTAAGAGCATCAAATCATCTCTGCAAACTGTCAAATAAATTATTTTGCAAAACAATAAGTCTCAATTCAATTATTCGATGTTATCATCACTTGATTAATACAAGGAAAACTGCTTCGAGTGATTTAAGTTCTTTATTGTAGTTATTGATTGTTGATGCAGAAATGTATATTATTTCTTCGTATACCTTTACTTAATTGTTCCTCATCAAGAACATTTGATTGTGATTGTTTCTGTGCTTGTTTTTGTAATAATTTCTGTAATGCACTTTCATTTGTTTTCTTTTCTATCAGAGGTATATAATTGAAATATCAATACTTAATGAAACAAATATGCATTTTACCTTCTGATATGTGATTTTTATTTACAGGATATTTTGACATAAAACCATGTAACTATATAGAACGAAGAAAAAAAAAAAGTTTAATATGAGTTCTAATATATTTGCAAAGAAACCTTCTTAGTTATTTCATTTGTTTTGATATAATCAATAAGTTGAAACAGATTAACATAAATTCCAGCATCTGATAAATAATCAATTAAATCAAAAGTTGAGGAAGTTTCTATGATAGATTAATTTCTTAAAACACAACTCTCAAATAAACAACAAATATCGATGCTACCTGTTTTATTTGATGAAACAACGAGGTTACTCCATTTTTCACTATCATATATTGTTGACAAATTTTCTTGTGCTAAATCAACAATACACAGGCATAGTTAATTTTAAAAGAAAAAGCACTCTATTTACAGCAAAGTGTTTTGATTAAATTGATTTGTACATCTAATAATTGTTTAATTGCAAGTAAATTTTTTGCTGTTAAACGAGCTTTATATTTTTCATGATAACGTGATAATTGACCATAGGAATCAATTAACTAGATTTTAATAGAATTTCTAAAAAAATTGAATTTTTTGCTTTGTTTAATTTAACATACTTGATTTCCATTTATTTCATTTGAGTGCATGGCACATATAGCATCCGGTAAATTATGTGCTTCATCAATAATTACAACATTATCACGCATTTCAATTCCACATGCTTCTCGTGTTGATTTATGCATTAAAGTTTGATAAGGTAAAACAACAAGATGAGCAGCTGCAATAGCTGCTCGTGTTGCATAATAAGGACATGTATTTAATTCACGACCAAGTTTAACAACATCTTCAATATCTTGTACATCACTCTGAAACAGAAACCACATATTATTAAGAAAAAGATCATGCAATAAAAATACATAATCTATGTCTAAATTATTTGTCAAAAAGTGTTATTTAACCTTTTTGCTTTATTCAGATATATACAGCCTAAGCAAAACTAGTAGAACAAAAAAAGAAAATAGTCACAACTAATTTCTGCAGTAAACATGTGTAAAACTATGGCTCTATACATGTCTACTGAGATGAAGCAGTTACTGAATAAAGAACATGATTGACAACAGAAAAAAAAAATAGATGAAATCATGTTTGTCAACAAAATTTTAGCTAATCTAAAATGATTTTGTGAAACAAATAGGAAGATATCATCAGAATAGACAGCTTCTTCATTACGTATTCTAAGTAAATGTGTGTGTCTTAGCAAAGGATATATCCCAATGATATGCAAAAATGACGACTATATAACGATGAAGAAGTCATGTCCAGTAAACAAGAGGAACAAAAGCAATCGAGTAATAATGGAAACATTTTATTGTTCATAATGATAAAGCAGTTTATTCATTTCGAATATGAATATAATAAATTGATTTGTGATGCATGAAAAATTTCATTTGAAAATTCACAGAGCTGAGGATATCAAATAGTCTTGCATTTCGGTGCCAGTCTCGATGAAGTTTTATTTGTTTTTGATCTCACACATGTCTACTCTAAACGCATATGTCAATTTCATTGTAACATGTTTGCTCTTTCTCACATCTTCTTCTGATAAGATGTATTTGATACAATTAAGGCAAAATCAATACGTATTCCAAGTTCTTACTGAACCATTCTATAGATAATTAGAATGAAACGAAACTATTCGTGTTATTTTAAATGTACAAGAATATCATTAGATAAACATTCAACTCGATCATGTTGTAGAAATGAACAACCACAAGCTGTTTTTTGTCGTTTTTCTTTCGTTGTTTTTTCTAAAACAAAGTATCAAAATAACATTGAATAGAAAGATTTATTTCAAAATATTTTTACTTTCTTTTTTTTGTTTTTGTAAATCAAGACATTTTTCATTAATTAATGTTAATGATTTCAATTTAAGTACTGATTCATTAATACATAAATTCTAAATAATTAAATAACTATCCGAAAGAATGTTTTAAAAAATCAATACTTGACGTGATCCAAGTGCTACTAAACGTAATTGATCAACATATTTTGTTTTTTGAACTTCACCAATAAATTGCGATATTTGTGAATGTGTACGGGTGCAAAAGAAAATCTTAAATAAAAGAAAATTTATCTTTTTTAATAAATTTTCCAGTAAGACTATTTTACTTTTTGGACATGAACTTTTTTTTCTCGTAAACCTGTTGGATCAGTTTTTGTTGGTGAATCAATATTATCAAATAATATTTTACGATCATTATCTTTTATAATTAATTCTTCATCACTAAAATAAAAGAAGAGTTTAATAGATTAAATATTTTGTTGTTATACCTTAATTCATCATCATTATCGATTTTAAATTGATCTTTTGATAAAGATGAATCATCACCATCAGATTTTGAAAGTAATTCACTATTAAATAAATCTCGATATTTTGCATCAAAATCTCGTTTCTACATGATATTAGGCAATAAAAATGAATTTACCAAATGATAAATTTACCGTTTTCTTGATATTAGCTGCCAATGTATTCTTTGCAGCATTTGCATATTGATCTTCAAGATCAATTTTAACTTTTAATTCTTCCTAATTAGAAATGAGATTGATAGATGTAGAACTACAGTTACATTCTCACAAAGAACTATTTTCTTACAAAAGAAATTCTCCAATTGTTCAATTGCTTTTCAGTCAAGATTATATGCATTATGTAGATCCAATTGAGCTATAAATACCCTGAGCAGAGTTTGTACCCGTAGCTTATTGTTACGGAGATATTTCACTTTTACAATATTTGTTAAATAAATACTGTGGCCCTCCCTCGGAAACACCAGAAAAACTGGTTTTCGAATTTTAACTTGAAACTTTACATAGAGACATGCATTAGCCTGAATATTTTTACTTATGAATATGTCAGATCTTGTTGCTGTTTGTATATCTTAAGATAAAACTATAGTGATAGCGTGTCTTGTACATCGTACATGTAAACCGACAAATTTGGTGTTCTTATCTCAGGATTTGAAGTAAATCAAAAGACATGAAACTACCTTTGTTCATGCCTGTCTCTATGTAAAGTTCATTCGAAATTCGAAAATCAGTTTTTCTATTGTTCTCAAGAGTTGCAGAGTATTCATAGCTCATTTTGTTCTACCGAATGCACCTAGCGTCGACTAAACAGCGATTGAATAGTTGAAAGACTTCTCTTGTTAGATGAGAAAAAGCAAACTTTATTAAACATACTCGTCGTTTTTCTCTTGCGGTTTCTTCTTCCTTGCGTTTCATTAACCGTTTTAACCAATTATCCGAACTGCAATAATATCATATTAACAACTAAAATAATATTTTATTCATGTACCTCGTTTCATTTTTAGTTTCAATTGGTTTTAATAATTCTTCGTATTCATCTTTCCATGATTGTATTTCATCAAATAACCATCGAAGCGAACCACATATTAAACTCAAACTTTTACCCTGGAAAATATTGAGAAGCAAAATTCAACAACTAACAATAAATAATAAAATCTACAGTGCCCGTAGGTGATTCGAAAATACCATGTTTACGTTGTTGAATAGTTGAATAAAGACTACGCATAAAATCAATTTGAATTTGATATGGTTCGAATGGAAATCCGAATGAAGCTACTTCGACTATTAGGAAAAAGAGAAGATATTTGATTGGATAAGGATCGTGTTTTTGAAAATTACCTATCGGAATAATTGGATCAGATTTTTTCAAAGGAACATCGTCACAAGCAGCAAGTAAATCATCATCATTAATATCATTATCATCAAATTTCGAAGATTCTGTAGTTGTCATCTAGAAAATAATTCTTTGATCAAAAAAAAAGAATAAAATAAGACGCATCCGTGTGCAATTATTTATCAATTATTGTTATAACATAACTGCATACAATCAAATTTAGCCATTACAAACTCTACTTCAATGACAATCATTAGATTAATTTCATGAGTGCAATTAGTTCGTTTACTATTGTCAAGAATATTATCTTTGTCTTGACTGAACTAAATATCACGGTGAGATAAGTAGAAGATTAGTTTTTGTTCTTTGGTTAACATACAGAAAGTATTTAACCATAGAAAAGTGAGATGTGAATTTGTGTATTTTCCTTTTCATTGATTACGAATATACTTTTATAGAAAAATTTACTATGTAATACCAGAGGGCACCAGTATATGGTTTAGATTTATATTTTGTTGCTTTGTTTTAATTTCAATTTAAAAGAAAATTAAATTCGTTTTTAATGCATCTAGATAATGAA